>CAEFZY010001820.1:0-79603 GCA_903066815.1 Brachyrhaphis roseni
TCCCTCTCCCTCTCCCTCTCCCCCTCTCTCCCTCTCTCTCTCTCTCCCTCTCTCCCCCCCTCCCCCCCCCCCCCCCCCCCCCCCCCTGTGGGAACTGAGCTGCGGAAGCATTCAGAGCAGAGCAGAGTCAGTGAATCTGCTCGGCAGCTCTGGCGAGCGGCAGTCCCTCCACGCAGAGGACAGCGTGCGTCTTCAGTTTTGACGCTCCGGGGAATTAACACACCCTCAAGATCAAACACCTTGATGAGAAGGGTCAAGCTGAAATTCCCTTCGGAGTTTTGACGTTTAGTCTAAGACAATCTCAGTGAGACGGAGAGGCGCATCTGTTAGTAATCATGGGATTTACACCTTTCGTCTTCAACAAAGTTGTGGTTGCGCTGCTTGTCACCAGCATCTGCGCGACCAAAATCAACGTGCCGCGCCTGAGACTCTCCTATAAAGGTAAAGCTTTCTCATTCCCACAGAGACGCTCTTCATCGTGGCTTGCTTGCGCGCTTTCCTGCAGGTGACACTAATTGGCAGAACTGTCCATCAGATAAGGAATATTTCTGCATTGTAGTTTTCTGTAAATGTTCTGCTCGTGTTTTCGTTTCTTTTCCTCTCTCCTCTCCTTGTGGTGGTTCAAGCTGGAAGCGTTTAATCCGGGTCGCTCATTTGGCTACTGTTTCAGAGTTTTACGTGCTTTAGGAGGGGCTCATGCTCTACAGCGCAGTCAGAGGAGGTTCTTCTGGCGGAGCTTCACCTCTCTGCGGTGAGAGCCACCGGGGCGCGACCATCTTATTAACAGAGTTTATTAGGAACGGCAACCGCGTCGGAATTCGGAAGCAAGTAACTTTACTGACATTTAAACTGCTTGAAGCACTGAGAGGAGAATCACTGACCTTAATGGTTATTGCACGCAGCTCATTCACGGACAAAACTGTTACAATTTCATGAATAAAACTGGTCTTGCTAGATGTTAGTCGGAATTTATGAGAAGAAGCGATTTTAAAAGTGTACTTTGTCAACTAAACAAGTATAAACTAAAAAGAAGAATCTTTTTTTTTGACCAAGCTTAGAAATGTTGCTGAATGAGTAACTTTTTTAAATGTATTCTTAACAGGGTGGTATACCAATCAGGGACGTATTTAGGAGGATGGGGGCCTTTGGCTGCAGCCAGTTTTGGTGTCTTATCCACTTTCTTGTACACTTTCAGACTGCTATAGACTGATGACAAAAGATCAACCTCGAGGTTTTTATCTGTCAAACTAAACTTTGTTTGTACTCACTTTCCTTGAAACTTACTTATAAACAAATGATCATTTCTAGAAGCATATTTTGTTTAGAATTTCCATTGACCTTAATGTGGTGATTTTACATAGTCACTGCAACAATGCAAACATATACCGGGACAGGTGAAGCTTATGTTTAATGTCACCTGGCACGTCTGATGTTCTTGGGGATTAAAGTTGGGTCAATGGTGTCTTCAAATGCAGGCATATTGACCATATGGTACCAATATCTAGTGCATATTTGTTATCTTTATAAAAAGTAAACACATTTTAATACCTCAGTACCTTTTTTTGAAAGCCTATAAAATGCCATCTTGCTTAATGCAGAACATTGCTTAGTCACATGTCTTGACAGTTCTTAACTTTTCTAGGCAGTTTCAAGTCATCGTTTGACCCATATAATATAAGCTTTATTCTTAATGTCTTGGGCATAGAGGCCTATGCAGACTGTTTGTGGACAGTTTACATCGTTTCCTTCCCTCTAATCTGACACAGTTGTTGTCCATGACTCATTCCTAGATAATGAGCTGGTTTAAAAGCGCATAAGTACTGTTGACTGTTGTTGCCAAGTCTGGCTCATTGTTTCATCCAGTTTCACCCGAAGCAGTTCTGCGTTTATCATTGGCCCAATATATCTCACAGGATTTCCTCTGGTTCAATTTTCAGGAGAAAAGCCACCATCTGAGCTTATTGGTCTTCCCGCACTGCAAATAAACACAGCTCAGTTGGTTGGCAAGGAATGAATAGAAGAATTAAGTGTAGGAAGACAACTTGGATTTTTGTGAGTAAAACAACAATTGCTCATTTAAAAGTTACAATAGTGTCTTGGTAAATTCTGTCTCCTTTGGCTTTTGCAAAATCCTGGACTCAGTATTTGTTTAAATTTACATCAGAGGAAATCTTTGACATGGAAATACAATTGAGTTTGAACAAATAAGTTGATATCCTCAAAGGCTAACTTAGAGAATGGGTTAGTATGAGCTTTTGTTCAGGATGTTTTTGCCTTTGGTATTAAGTCTATCAGTTTGCTATGGTTCATTCAACATGTTTGTAGTTGTTTTGTACATGTATTGAAGAACTGGTCTGAAGTTCTGTAGACTTAAGTTAAAAGATGTAACAGTGTAAACCATTTTTACCACTGTATAATGCATAACTGCACTAATAACTCTTGACCTTTTTACCTATTTAGATTGTAACAAACACTGCAAATAGATACCAATCATTTCTCTTTATGCAATTCATAAACATGACATTTTTATCACCAAATCAAAGTAATTTCCACTGCTTGGGCTTTCACTGCTGCTCACTTGTTAAATGCCCTAACCTCATCCCGCCTACTATTTGTGTCGTGGTTACTGACTGGCGCCACCAGCTGTTTATCTTGGGACACTAAACATCCAGCTTCCAGTGGTTACCCCACCTGGACAAGCTAGGACTGACCAAAATCAGACATATGAAAAATAGTAAATTTTTTTTAAAAATGAAATGAGATTTTTTTTATTTATTTATTTTTCAAAATTCCAACTAAAGGTTTCCTAATCAGGACTGAAATATACACAACATTTTTATTAATAGAAGCTGTGGTGAGATTTCTTATCTTAAGCAACTTGGTCCAGTTAAGGAACAATAAGTTCAAACCTCTGTGCCAGCACTTCTAGGTACTGCGTTCACAAACACAAATCCTCTTCACACTAAAATGGCTTTTTAATGAATTAAGCGACTTCATATGTAATTTCTAACTTCCTTACATATGAATGGGAACTCTCCACTTGTGCCCCTCGAGGAGTGTGGGAAGAGCTCTTGCATTGGAGATTCTCATTAGTGACCACACAGCTCTTTGCTTCCTGTCTCATTGACCTTTACTTTGACCTCTCAGTTTGCCCTCCCATGCATTATTCCCCCTAGCGTTAGCTCTCCTCTTCTTTTGTAGCCGTTATGCGTAAATCTCCTCCTCTCTTCCAGTATTCCTCATCTGTTTGATGAATGCCTTTTTCTTGTTTTCAAACCTTTATCATTTTGCATATGTTTGACTGTGTATTCAACTAGTTGTCTCGCACTCAGTTTTAATTCTCAGAAACACTCGGGGTGTTTGTGCTGCCAGGAGGATGTGGAAGTAATTTAGAGGAAGGAAAAGGCATCATTATCTCATTTCAATCAATTAGTGGGTTGAAGTTGAAGCAGGAAGATGAGTGTTTTTTCCACTTAACTATATAAGTTCATGTGCTTTGTGTCTGTCCTTGTGATTTATTACATTTTTGACAACTTCACTTTTAGTACATCTGGACTTTTCTGAAAAAAAAAAAAAAAAAGCGTTAGTTTGGAGGTTTACATAAAAATGTTTTCTGTCAGATAAAGATGATAAATATCTTTTAACTCAATTTAAAACTGATTATGCACAATTTCAATATAAATACATAGCTTTTATTTGTCAAGCACCTAACTGGATCTCTGTGTGCATTTCATGAGTTCATATTTGATTATCTCATTGTATCTCATTCAGTTTCACTTTTTCAATTTTTTCCCTTTTTTGTTCATTCAAACAGTGTCTGTCTACTTTTTAGCTCACACATGGTCTTAAACACACACATTCTGCCCAATACAATATTCACTTTGTCTCACTGAAGGCGGGGGGAGACAAGGGGGTGTACTTGAAAACTCAAAAGACTCTCATCAGTGTCCTGTTTTAATCCAACTGCGCTGGTTTTCAAAAGGAAGGGGTCTGTTTGTTTTTGCACCCTTTGAATTAATGAGTGTGCTTTCTCAGTTGGCCTTGCTCGAACGCCGTTACCGCTGGGCGTGAGTTGTCCGGCAGCAGGGCTGGGAAAACCGTCACCAGGAGTCAGACGGAGACTCCAGACCTGCTGGAATGCAGGGCTCTTGTCCTGTCATCTTTCAGCTCTTTTCTTTGTCCGTTCGCCATCCGTCTTCATCCATCTCTTTTACGCCGTGAATAATGTAACAACTCATTCTCTCCAATCACTCAATGCAGTGTCTGTCTGTCTGCAATTCTCAAGTTCAGCTGACCTTTGCTTCCAAATCTCTTACATACGATCTCAGACTTGATATGAAAATAAAAAAATAAATATATATATATAGTGAGAAAAAGATGGGAGAGTCGACAGCCAAATCCAGGGGCCAACTGGCGTCGTTCAATCCTTTTCTTTTGTTTTTTTGATGTTTCAGCTGTAAGAAATTTTGGGAGAAAAAACTCTAGGTCCACTTGAACTTTACCTGGTTGCTTAAAATAAAACATTAGGAGAGCTGGAGCATGGTCAAGTGAATCAAAACATAAATTAGATAATAAATTAGTAAAAATATAAATACATAAAAAGAAAACAGAATTGTAAAGAAACTTGATGTGTGGTATAGTTTTATTCCTTGATTTAAAGCAAGGTGTCCTATTTTAAAAAATAAGTTTATTCTTTGAATTTTCAAATGAACTTACTGTTTGTAAAATATATTGTTTATTTCTAATTTCGACCCATTGTCTTTTCTTAACCTCTTTTTGGCGTCACATGGAACTACATCAGCTTAAGTTCTGCAGAAGCAGAATGAAAGAATTGCCATGTCTGAATATGATTTAGACCAGGGGTGTCAAACTCCAGTCCTCAAGGGCCTCTATCCTGCAGTTTTTAGATGTGCCACAGGTACAAAACACTGGAATGAAATGCCTTAATTACCTCCTCCTTGTGTAGATAAGATCTCCAGAGCCTTACTAACGACCTAATTGTTCTATTCAGGTGTGGTGCAGCAAAGGCACATCTAAAAGTTGCAGGGCAGTGGCCCTCCAGGACTGGAGATTGACACATGTGATTTAGACATTACAGAGTTCTGTCTTTACATCAAACTGCAATGATGATGCAATTCCTGCTTTGTACAGGAGGTGGCAGACCAAACATCAGGCCAGTATTAGGCAAACAGAAAGTTACCCCAAATAAATAGTGATCAGGTTAAGAATCTGAACGATAGTAAAGGCAAAATGAGAGCTTGTTTAAAGGTTGGCTTGATATATTTGGCAAAGCATTTTCTTGAATGCACAAATGCAGAAACTTCGATATTTAGTGGCAGACACTGAAAATTTGCACAGTAAAATATGTATAGGTGTATATATTTGTATTATCTCCTGTTAAAAATGTATATAAACCCAACTATAGTAAAAAAAGTCCAATGTTAAGAATAATTTATGCTTCACAAAATCCCTAGTGCTACAGATATTCACACTCCAAAGATTTGTGTCAAATTAAATGAAAGTAGAAACATTATACTGTATGCTAAATTTAAAAGGTCTATTTAGAGTAATGCTGCAACAAGACTGTTGTGAAAAAACATCTCAAAATCAGAAAGGCAAGAAAACATGCCTTTAAAGTAAAAGAAATCTGTGTTGATTTTCGTACATCAGGAAACTGCCAGATACAAACACATACCTACGGCTTTGAATTAAGTTTATTTTACACATCTTTCCCAGACGTTCTGTATTTTCTTGTACAAATGAGATCAAATTGCTTATTTGGTGTTGCAAACACACACTGTGTACCTTTAATATGGTACATCACAACAAACTCACTGTTAGACTAAACAGATTCAAAGGATTTTCCAAGAAGATACAAAATATGTGCCTTTTTTTGTAAGTTACACCGAAGTAAGAGTGATTTATATACTTGGTAAATACATGTGACTCCTGATACCTGCGCTAAATTAAAAGACGGTGCATAACTGAGACATAGCTGAGCTCAAAGCGCTCAAGTTATTAGAGCTGGCCATTTATTTAAAAGCTGTAAACACACCATTGTTATTAGTTTCCTATTACAAAACCATGCAGGTTTCATGAGATGTCTCACTGATCTGGTCTGTGGATCTGCTGGTGACAGTAATATGCAATATTTACCTGTTCGTGTAGCGAGATGAAATAATTTGTGTGGTTAAGAAAAGAGTGCTGAAAGTATAGAGAAAGCAGAATATAACTTGTCAGGGAATTTAGGTTTGCAGACTTAATGCTTCTGAATCAGCCAAGCACTGGTTTGTGTGCTGCTGTAGCTGATGAGCCTCATTAACTGTGTTCCTGAGCCTTTTTATTTAAGACATTGCAGACTGACATCTGTGTCTACTGAGCTGCTGAATGTGTTTGTTTAAAGTTTCCGTGACACTGTTGCAGTCACTCAGGGTTTACGCATCTGATGTAGACATCTGAGTGTCAGTCGTGTGGCGTGTCAGCAGTATTTCTCCTGTAACGGCTCTGAGATGGCGGCCTGACGACTGAAGACAACAACATCGACACAGAATGTGGGAGACAGCTGAGGACAAACACAGTCAGATCAGAGATGACAGATGGAAATTGAGCTGGAGTGAAAACAGCTTAAGTATTGCATCTGAAGCTGAGAAGAGAAGATGGGAACTCATAATAATAAATTATAGCAAGGAAATCTGCATAAAAAGAATTACAGAATCCTCAGAAACAGATTGTCTTTAGTTTTTCTGTATTATTTTGGGACTTAATTATAACGCATCACTGCTGGCAACTTCTTTTTGTTTATAAAGAAAATTAAATGAAGCCCATAACTTGGCAAAGAAAACCTTAACTCACCTTAAAATCCTGGCCAGTTGTTCCAAGTTGTTTTTCTTCCATAACCAAAAACATTAATTTTAGATGGCATGTGTTGGTTTATTTCATGTTGGGAGAAATTTTCAGAAAATGAATCTTAAACAAACTTTATGTGAACACTGCAATGCCAAAACACAGACAATGCAGCGTTTATTCATTGCAGCACTTACAATGAACTATGACCATGAAACTTAATCAGCCTTGGATTATAACAACCTTTTAGACTGTGTAATTGTTTAATTTTGTAAATGGAGAGATGTACCGGTTGATTTCAATTTGGCAGGTTTTGAATAACTTTCCTTGTGTATGTTGACCTTCTGAACTTCTAAAATCTCTGTCCTTAAATATGGAAAGTTCCTGCTCATCAAGTTCCAGGTATTTCATTATTATCTGTTTTTATTCTTTAAAATCAAGCAAACAAAAATACAGCATAAATACCTTCATTAACTTTGTCAGATTGTGTCAGTTCATCAAAATGTTGCTGCGTTATGGTTTATTTTTATGCCCAGTGAGGAATAAAAGCAGATAAAAGCTGCTATTATTTTAGGCTAGTTCTGAGTCTGGAAGAACATTTTTTGTTTTACATTTCAAACCACACTGTATAACAACATCTAAAATAAATAGTTGAGAGAAGTGCAGAAATGAAGCAGTTTACACTATTGTGTGGATTTACATCAGAACAAAGAAGACTGAATGAATGGCGAGCTGCAGAAAAGGTTTTACAAAAAGGAGGGAAAATACAGGAGATTGAAAGAGTAGTGTAGGAATGACAGTAACAGAGGGAAGAAGAGCCAACCTGAATGCTGAGGAACACTGGTCCCTTTGACAGGCAAAGGTTGAGAGTTCATGTCCCAACAATGTGGCATTGACCATCTGTCATGCAGATTACTAAGGACCCCAAGTAAACGCAAAACACTATGTGAAAAGTGCATGTGTGTGTACATTCAGTCCCACTATTCCTTCCATCTCTTTTCATTGGGAAATATGTATGGCTGTCCACTGTGATTCAATTACTATTTAAAAGAAAAAAGGGTGTGCATAGTTCAGCTGCACATGTAGCCAACAACAACCTAAATGTCCTCAGCATGGTGGTGAATTTAACACGAACCATACACATCACAGTAGTAGACCTAGAGCAAGGAGGGTTCAAAACTTAAAAAAAGTATTTATCTAATCTCCCTAAACTTTATCCCACCCGTAAAGTTAAAGAAACACCAGCTTCACTCTCAGCTGCTCTCAAAAGCTCCCTGATAACAATCTGTCTTCAAATGTTGGAGGTTTTACGAGTTTTTAAAAAGTTCTTCAGTTTTTGCACATGCTCACCGTGTCGTACATCATGCTGTTAAGACCCTTCATGTTGACTCTTACTGTGGATTTGTTTCATATCAGTTTCAGGGCGTTGAAATACAGATATGAAATGTAGTCATAGCTGAAAAAAGGATTGCTATGACAAAAATTGAACTGCATTAAGTAGACAAGAATATAAGTTAATTTGTCTGTAAAAGCCAACCGAGGTTGGCGTAGATACCTGAAACACAGCTAGGTGATTTTGAAAAACAAACAAAAAATCTTTGCTCCAAAGTTACCAAGTCACTACGTATAAGCAACATTGAGCTGCCATTTTAATTGTCTTTAGAGATTGTATAGCTTACTTGCATCAGAGAATCGAGTACCAGCTCCAGCAGAGACAAGCCAGACCAGTGGAACCATTAAACCCCCCCCGTTGTCTTGGTGAAAGATTAATAAATAAAATACCCATTCTAAATTGCTAGATTACAAAAATTTTATCCTCTAAGTATAGCACATCACATTTTGTCCTTTTCCATGTTCTTTTTTTTATGTAGTCTGCCAAATGTTGGGATTTGGAACACAGTTTTCTAAAACTGGGCGTTAAAATGGCCGTTACACTGTTGGCATGAATTATGCCATTGAAAAATCTCTGCCAATGTGAGGAAATGAATGTGACTTTGTGGAAAATCAAGTCTTCTGACGTCTTTGAAGCCTGTGTGTTGATTTTTATGCACTCCTATTTAGCAGAGTGCTGAGACCAGTGGGTTGGACTTCATAGGTTTCTGTTGCATCTTGACTGAACATATTGCTTTTCCATAACATCACCATTTTGCTTTAATTTTTCATATAACCCAATTAACTATGTAGAATTATTTTTTTATGCTCTTTGAGTGGTCCAAGTGCTAGAAAATTACTAGTGAGCTATTCAAACAATAAGGGATTTCTTAAGTTTCATTTTAACAAGACAGCATGACTTTATTGCTATGCAACATTTGTGATGTTTGAGTCACAGTTACATTAATTCTGCAGCAGGGGTGCACATGTTCAGCAGCATGCCATATGAGAGCTGCGGTATCCATATGGACACATTTATCTATATTTCCAAAAGAATCTGTGGCATCCGGCATCCCAGGTGATCAAAGCTACTTTGATAGCTTGATCAAAGTAGCTTGATCAAGCTGCTAATGCTCCCAAATGGTTAAAGCATTTTGGGAGCATTACTTTCTCATTGCATCATGTCTTTACGGCACTAAAAAAAACAGATACAGTGTACAGTTATATTTTATTGTGCAAAAATTAAAATCTCTTAAACATTCAAAACAGGATAGGATCAGACATTTATAATATAACTATTTGCAAAGTCAATGCTGATTTGGTTTACCAAATGTGCTTGCCATCCTCAACAAAAGTGACATTAGCTGTTTAATTGGATTTATTATTTTTGCTTTAAATTTTTCAGTGTCTGCTTTCAAATATCGGTCAAATGAGTCACTATATTATTTACTGTCATCATATTCTTGGAATATAATTAAGCGCATTGAAGAAGAATCCAAACTAATTGCCAGGAAAATTAGTGATGTCAAATGGGAAACAACTTTTCTTAGCCAAAGATGATAATAATAAAAAAAAACACAACATAGCCCAGCCCATCTAGAACCACCAGAACTTTTTCACTGTTTTTCAATAATCACTGACATAACAAATCAGCCTACAGTAAAGACTTGTGTCAGACATAAAAGTCAAATCTCAGAATGGAGGAAAATTAGGCAATTTACCCAAATCACAGTTTATAAAATAAAACGATGTTCTTTTTTGAATCTGACATGTGCATGTGCAAACGAGAAACCTGGAAGACTTTCAAACCAAAGTGTAATTCTTTAGTGACTCACAGAGAGCCCATATGGTCACCAGACTGAAATAAATCTGTTGGCTGGATCATCCTCAGCTTCCCCACAAAATGTCAGTAAACTGACAGAAGCCATATCAAAAACTTGTGCCACTGTAGTGTAGACATGTGAAATTACACAAATTTGTGTTTTTAATTTCAGGTTAAAATGTAATTGACAATAAAATATGACTATTAAATTTAACGGCTACAATCTGAACACTCAATTGTTTTTAAAGTGGAACAAGTGCACTCTGTTTCCAAACAGAATTGCATTATACAACTATTTTAATATTGGTCAAAATAAGGGATTTTTTGTTAACCATAATTATTGTAGCATTAACTTATCCATGACATACGCAGAAGGTCAGACTGATAAACTAAAACAAAGTGGGACTTTTTGTCTCATGTCGTTTTATAGTCCTGTGTATCCATTTAGTGTTTTGGCTCAGAGCCAATGTGAAGTGATGAAAAACAGAATAATGATGGCGGGAAACCTGGATGATGGAGAAAGTTACAAACACGGAAACAAAAACATTCTTTTATTTAGCAATCAATTGGTTCTGCAGAGGCATCTGAAAAGGGACTGTACTGTACCATGATTACTATGGTGTACCACTTTTTCAATTACACATCAAATTATATAAAGCACAAATCAAAACTTTAATATTCTAGACACTCCTTCCTGTTGAGGTTTTGAAGGATAGATGATTTTTTCTGATGTTTAATGTGAAAGAGCAAGTCAAACTAGTACATAGACATGTTCAATTAATAGTGTACATCATTCATTATGTTGATTTATTTCAGTAAGTAAAACTCATGATATAGATTAATTACAGACGCTGTTTTTTTTCAAGCCTTTATTTAATTTAAGCTAATCTGTAAAGAATGCATTTTGCCTTCTCTGCAATAATTGATCCACCACCCCCTCTAAACAACAACAACAACAACAACAAAACCCTCTTTAGTGTCTTGAATAATGGCCAGAAATAAAACCACAGTCAAATGTCGCTTGGACAGGTTGCAAGACCATCACAGAAAACAGAAATACAAGTGAGCAAACACAATAGATGTCAATAATAAGGAATATGTTGCTGGACAGGAAATTAAAATTATTTATGACCATAATAAATTGAAATAAAAGCTCACACCAGATTTCAGATTTGGTTGCAATTAAAAGTGTTTCAACTTTTAAAGTTAAGAGTTAGCCAAACCTAAGAAGTGAGAAAGTGGAATATCACATGCATCTGCTTTGAGCTGTTTTGAGTTAAAGTGTGTGTGTGTGTGTGTGAGGCCGGTGGTGATTTGGCTGAGCACATGAAAGCAGATTTCACTGACAGAATAAAGGCTTCAGATCAAGCTCGGCGGCAGTGAAGGATGTGAGTAAAGTTGTTAATTAGAAGACTGAAGTCCAAGAAGAAAATCGGGAAACAATGGAGGATTGGTCGCTTTTAAGAGTGGATTATGAAGAGAGTGATGTAAAGGTTATGAGGTACATTTCATAGGGAAATTGAGAACAACGACATGGGGGAAAAAATGACTGGTGTTCAAAGAAAGTGATAGAGTGGGGATGAGGTTACAATGACTGGAATTTAAATCGTTTTGAAGGAGAGGTGGGAAAAGAGTGGTTGAATAATGGCAGAGGGAGGAGATAAAGAGCAGAAAAATGGATTAGATTGGGTTAAGGAGATGGATGAGTAGAACCAAATCCAGAGAGGAGAGAGAAAAAGGGAGATTGATTATGATGATGATGAAATCAGGGAAGAGAGAATGGTAAATCTGTGTGGGATGGTGAGGTCGACTCTATAGAGGAGGATGAGGCAACATCCTACACTGTGTGTCAATTCGCCCAAGAGAGAGAGAAGATCAAATAACAGGAAGCATCTTTAGAGGACACAGGGATTCGTTAGCACTTCGTTTGTGTGTGAGAAAAGGGGAAATAAATATAGGATTTCTGAAAGAAAAAGATAGACGGAGGGAGTAATAAAAAAATTAGTAGATGATTACAACATTAAAAGTCAGAAAAGACAAGAACCTCAACTCTTCTTTTTATTTGTGGTTATGGTTCTCACTTTTTGTTGTTGTTAAATGATCTCAAGTGTCTTGTTAAGATGAATACTGAGCTGTGACATCTCCAGCAAGGAGCAGGAACAACTTGGCATGGTATCTCCTAATTAAATCTGTCATCAGTTATATGTGTTGCTGTTTTCTTGCCAGTGCAATTCCCTGAAACCTTAATGACTAATTGTTTGCTGAAGTTTTAAAGCTGTTCATGCCAACTGCGCAAGTCTTAACAATGACATCTGACATCATTTAAAAAAACAAAATACAATGTGCTAAAGGCTAATTTTGTCAGTAGTTGTAGACTTAACAGATCTATTTTTATGGCTACTTTTTAGGTCGAATGAAGAACAAGACTAGCCGACCGTAAATGACCACATAAGAAGGCCCATTGACTTCTGTTGTTTGGAGCTATGATTCTATATATTTGACAGCTGTCACAAGGCACGTTTTGGCTTTTGTGGGCTAAACAAAATGAACAAGCTCCAGTTTTTAGTTTGTACAAATAAAGACTTCAAATCTCAAAATTGTGTATTAAAGCATCTGTTATCAGTGCAGAATGATCTAAGTCCAGGGTTCTTCTGGTACTCATTGAATACAATAGTATTCTCTCTGGAAAGAACTTCAACTCAAAAAGACCTAAAAGAATGTTGTATGTCTGAAGCTGCAGTCTAACAAAAAAACAAAACTGTGTACTATTTGATGCCAAGCCAGCTCAGACATTAACTTATCATTGAAACTTAAATATTTTTGATTATTTTAACATAACTCCAAAATTAGTTCAGTAACATATTTTATACAGTGGCTGACTGCACATTTTTACACCCTTCATCCCAATAAACATGCCCCATACAAAATGGGGTGCAGCATAAGTGACACACACTTTATCAATGTAACGGGACCTATTTTTTTCAGTTTTTCTTAGAAAGATGCTTAATTTTGTCTCATTTAGAGTTATATGAAAATTATTTTCAAGACAGATTAACCTTGTTGGCAAGAAAACGATGCAGGAGGAGCTTAATCAAGAAGTTTTTTTTGTTTATCTACAATGCACAGCACATGTATATTTAGGAACACTAGAACTAGCAAAAAAATATTGCATGCTTTACTCTTTTCTTCTGCAAAACACCTTAACATAATGCAAGCAGGGCAAGTATCTGATGGAAGGTAATACAAAACCTGGGAGAGAAGGATGAAAAGGAGTGGAAGGGTGTGCAGTGTTTTTAGTCCACACAGCAGATTCCAGAAATATTTGACACTCTGCAATAATATACAACCGAGATCTAATGATACTCTGGGAAGTCAGTCAGCAGTGTAATGAGTCTAATGAAACTTCGTGAGTGTGTTTGTGTGTCAAAGCTCAAGACAATTAAACGTAGAGGAGTAATATTTAGAGAAACAGCCAGTTTTGTCAGCTCTGATGTGGAAAGATGTGGCTGAACCATGGACCTATTTATTCATGCGGGGCATGGGTCTGGCATACATTTTGAAATACAGGGGGTCTAATAGGCTTCAGATGTGTCCCCCTCTCTTTCTCTTCCTAAGCCAACGATAACAGCGATAGCAATCATGCAGGTGTAGATATGCATGGGTGTAAACCTGGCTGAGGTTTAATACAGCTTACACTGTGCCTCTGAACAATTTGTACTTTGGAGATTTCAGTGCACGATTAAGAGTTTTGTGTTACCTTTTTGCTTTTAGAACAAGTAAGTATTTCTTAGACTCTTTTTCTTTTGGCATTACTGAATTTCCTCCTTGGACATTGAGACGTTTTTAAAGACAATTACTTTAATTGTGTTTAAATCAAATTAGACAACCTATAAAATGTGCTCATAAATACCTATTTGCAGTGTTTTTAGAAGTCATTAAAGTGTCATAGCTTTTGGACCTGTGTGCAGGAACATGGAAAGGTGCTGTATCTTCGATGGTACAAAAAGAAAATAGGGAAATTCAAACATATGACGATAAAGTCCAAAGAACATGCAGCATATATTGGAAGATGAGATAAAATAGAATCGAGTGGATGACGCTGAACTGATTGGGAATGCAGAAGGTGGGGAAAACAAGGGGCTAGAGTCAATGTGGAGATTGAGAAATCTGTAGCCACGTTTCCAAACTAAGAATAAATCACATAAAATTGAAACAAGAAGCGAAAACCCCAAGCATAACAAACAATGACACAAAGAATACAGTCATTTACCAGATGTCAATGTAATGTTTGTAACAGTTTATTTATTGTCATAATAAAAAAAGCTAATTCAAAAGCCAGGAGTGTTGTTTGATTAACATTTTTTAAAATGATGCAGCTTTTCTGTATACGGGAAAACTTCTAAACATTTGAACGAAAGACATTTAATCAGTTTCCAATATTACTAGTAATAGCTGCATTTGTTTGTCATCCAAAATATAGGAATCCAGGATACAAAACAATCGACTCTGTTTGCCATCTAGTGTCGGCAGAGATGCTGGGCTGCATATTTTTGGACTGTCAAATCATATATAATAGCGCTGGGACACCTACACGGAGAAAAAAAGATTATACAAACACAGGAAGGTTGGAAAAAAATCAGTTGCGGCTCAGACTTTCCAGAGAAAACATTTCCAACTCATTGGAAGGGAAATCTCGACTGTTTACTGGTGTCATTTTCATCACAACTCATTTCTTCTAATCCTCATTCAGAAGTTTGATTACATTTCATTGTTCTTTGCGTAATGGTGAAATCATGTAAGCTCCCACATCAAAGAAAAACCGCAAACCGCACAAGTGAATAAGACGTCCACATGTCCCTCCGCCAGTTCTGACAGGCATCTCACCAGGGCAGGCTGACTAAGCAGAACGCTGCATAAATCACTGCATAAACATCTCCGCAGATCTCACAACAGGGTGATGCAAAAGCTTCGGTTGGACACAGTGAAACCAGATGCTGCTTCGCCTGTCGCTTCGGTTTGGCACGTCTGCTGTTTGTGGATGCAGCGTTGGCCCGCTGCCTGCGGGGAAACGATACACATTGAAGACAGATGTTTCACCTTGGATGCTGTCAGAACTTTGCAGCTATATATGGTCTACAGGCAAAAGATGGTTGAAGAAAAAAATGGCACAAAGAAGGAAAAGAGATCAAGTTGCAAAGGGCAGAAAGTTGGGACGACATCTAGACAGGCAGGAGAGATGAAACTACAGATATGGCATTTAAAGCAACTTCAAGAGACAAGAAATAACGAGTCGGGGAATTAAGGATGAATGTGAGCGTGATGGAGATGAGAAAAGGGGAATTATTGAAGGAAGAGAGACGCAGAAGGAAAGTCAGCAGGAGTTGAAATGTGGCTTGTGAGATATTAGACGATGGTGTGACTTCAGCGGTGAAGTGGTGAGATGCTGGAGTGATAACAAGCCCCAGATGGAAGCTGTTAACTCACCTTTTATCCTGTTTTAGTGTCTGTGTGTATTGTACTTTTACATTTACATTTACATTTTAGCTTTGGTTAGAAAGGGATGTGTATATATCAGTGATTTATGAAGTTTACAGGTGGAGCCAGAGAGAAGGAGACTTTAAAGAGGATTTTGCTTATGCTTCCAAATGAGTTTAGGATAAATATAAATGCCACAAAGATGAAAGTTACACATCATGAGTTTGGTCAAGGAGCCATTTAATGTCTGCTCCTTTAAAGGCATACAAGGGGAGCTAACTGGATGTTTTAAGGAAGTTGTAAATAAGATACTAACCAAATGTTTGTACAAGTAGTGGTTTTGTGCAAACCACAAGTTTTTCTTTGCCTTAAGGTTTGCCTGTGCTAAAACTATCACCATATTGTGACAGTATAATATGATACAGATAATCTGTGAAAAGATCAATCTTCTCCTTCTCCTCCAAGTGGTACTATTGCTGTCTGAAGAAATGTAACACTCCCGGTGAAAAACAACCAGAGACAGGAGGAGGGACTTGGCGCTGTCAATCAACCTCATGAACATGCTCCTAAATGTGGAAATTGCGGCGTGACACCTCACCATTACAGAAAAACTCTTCATCCACCGTCATCGGTGGCTATGCTAACTAGCCTTAGCATTTATGACAGGCTCTGCTGAAGGGGAGAAGCTGTATCATAAAAAAGAAAGAAGGCAGCGGGGAAGAAAGGAAGCAACACATACAGTGCATGATTGACAGCACTAAGTGTTTCTAGTTAGCACTGGGAGCTCTGGGAGAAGTAAGAGCAGCAAAACCTTTTAGTATGAAACATTTTTGAGGGAAACAGTACTGGAAGTGGAGTCAACTCAACAAGAACCTCGCCATCATGACATATTGACAGTAAAACAAACATGTTAAAACTCTATTTTCGTTTTATAAAAGCTACATACTGTAGCTTCAACCACCAAATGACTTTATCTGTGACAGTGTCATTTCTTTGTTTTCATATTTAAAGACCTAACAACCATCTAGGAATAAAAGTTCAATGCATTTTGATTGCTCCCAAGTGGTCAGATATTTGTGAGATGAGATAACAGGAAACTCTAAAAATATGTGCAGTACATATGGCTTCTCAGGACATCAATCCTGCAGAATACCCAGAAAATGCATGGCAGCCTGTTTTAGACTGAGCTCAAATTGCATATGCTACGGTGTCAGACGCATACGGAGGTGATTTTTGGCATGTTTTTCACATAAGGCACCATATCCTCCTATGCCTCAGAAATACACAGCAGATACACAGTAGGATGAGGATATTAACATTCCATGGCTAATCTCCTGGATGTTTCATCAGCTGGAAAATGTGCAACAGTGTTTGTGTTTTTGGTGGAAAAACAGTTTCTCACAATCTTCTGAAACATGCCACACATACCTGACGGTCTTTGTATTGTTTTGACTGACAACAACTGTATATCTGCAGGGCAATATTTATATAGAGACACAGCATTTAATTAAGCAATGCGGTAAATAGATGGATCACCTGAAACATTTAGCAATGAAGCCTAATCTTCTATAAACCCAGAACATATAGTGCTCACATGTAATAATTTTTTTTATATTTGCAGACATTCACAGTGTGTTACATTAGGAAAAATGTTACTGCTAAACAAAAATTCTTCCTTTGAACATAGCAAAGTTTAAAAATGAAGTTACCAGCAGTTTATCTACATAGAAGTAATAAATCTGCCTGCTTAGCAAATAAACGGTTTGGGGTTTTTCATATGTTTCTAAAATCTTCTGCATTAAAACTTAGGATTTTGCATTATGTCAGAATCTGGCACAGTGAAGCATTTAAGATGACATGACAACGGACTGCTGTGTAGCAATCCAAAACAACCACCAGAAAGATGGATGGAAAATGTTCAACGTTCTGAGGTAATCGCATGTCTTTTCCAAGAACAGAGGAAGGTTGTGGATCCAGCTCATTAAAATGCCAACAGTAATACTGTCTTCAATCTTTAAAATACTGAACTCCACTCATGTGCCACATAACTTATGGCCCTTTACTTGTGGTCTCTCGTGGGTGATCACAAAGAAGAGATTCATAGACATCTAAGATGTTGAATCGGTCTTTAAAAGAAAACTGAGGTTATATTGATAATTCGACATGCCTAAAATTCATACACATTTGATATTGTGAAGGCATACGGTAATTTTTTCCTTCAGCACAATTACATTTTATGTGAATTATAAAAATGTAAACCCTAAAGGTATGTGTGAAATAAACTCAATGACAGATAAAAGGACAGTGACAAATCATCAGAGGCAAAATAAGGTCAATATTGCTTTCCTTTTCTGTCTTTCTGTATGATTCATGTTGTGAGTTTCAATAAATCCTTTAGTCAGTGCTCTGTTTTCGGATTTCCTCTACATCTTTATCTTTCTGCTCATTATTTTCTGACTTTCTGCTGCTCTCAAAAGCCACATTATCATCCTGTTCTTCCCAAATTTCCTGTTCTTGCTCTAACTCGCTTTCTTCCTACTGTGAAAATCCATGTTGCCTCCCTACTTCCTTTTTCCTCATTATTATGTTGCCAGCAGCTATAAAGCCTTCCTCTCATTGCTGGCTAACTAGGGTGTTTTTTGTAGAAATAATTATTGTAATTTATGTCTTTGTGGGCATTACAGAGGATAGGACTTTTCTAGAGTTTTTGGTATTTGGATACCAATTTTAATTGAGCTGCTTATATATATATATATATATATATATATATATTTAAAAAACATATTAGTAATGTGTGAAATGCCAAAAAGATCTTCACAACAAAATAGCAACCACTTCCTCATGTTTAATGAGGGAATGTAGCTTTTCTGTTGTTTTTTGTTTGGTTTGGTTTTGGCTGATTTGATTTATCACATCACACCCTAATATAAGTTTTAACCAAATGCTGTATGTCTCCTTTTATCTACTTAAAACCTCAAGTTTTGCATTATTATTATTATTATTTTTACACCAGAAGTTTAACGAGGTCTCTCTTTGCCAACAGCTGCAGTGTTTTGCTGAAATATTTATACGTATTTACAGTTTTCATGTCTTATCGTGTCTTCATCCAAGCCAATAAATTACACAATTCAAGTAAATTTCAGAATAAGCTGTTTTGCATTTTTAATGGGAGCAACATGGGCTGCATAGTGGTGCAGTTGGTAGCACTGTTGCCTTGCAGTAAGAAGGTTCTGGGTTCGATTCCCGGCCCGGGGTCTTTCTGCACGGAGTTTGCATGTTCTCCCTGTGCATGGTGGGTTCTCTCCAGGTACTCCGGTTTCCTCCCACAGTCCAAAAGCATGACTGTCAGGTTAATTGGTCTCTCTAAATTCTCCCTAGGTGTGAGCGTGTGTGTGTGTGGTTGTTTGTCCTGTCTGTCTCTGTGTTGACCTGCTATAGACTGTTCTCCGCCTCTCGACTGGAACGTTAGCTGGAGATAGACACCGGCACCCCACTAGGGACAAGGGTGTTAGAAAATGGATGGATGGATGGAAGCAACATGTGTAATCAACTCTTCCACATAACTCGCAGATAATTTTTTCCCTAATGTTGCCCCATTTCAAGGGAAATTAACAAACAGTTAACAAAGATAACATTGACCAAACACAACTTTCTCTACTTTTTGTGCAATGTTTACTTTTACAAGGCACTCTATACTTGCATTTACCTTGTGATAATTCCAATTGAGCTGCTTGCACAGAGGCCATGCAGACTGCTAATACAATAAATCAAGTGTTCTAAAACAAGCAAATTGATGGGAAATAAATAGATAAAATAATATGAGCCTACAGCAAAGGCTTGATGTCTCAAGACCTTTGTGAGGGTGAGAAATGGAGATCTCTACTGAAAACAGATCCGCAGCGACGGACAAGGTGTGACGGGGTCTTCGAGCTTCACTCTGTCAATATGCTTTGCTGAGTGCTGAGTGACTCGAGCCCCATTCTCGCAATCCCCATGTTTGCATGAGCATGTTTGCCTGGGTGCATTGGGTTGAGTGAGAGAGTGGTACAGATGAGTGATGAGAGATGGGCAGAAAGTCGATTCAGACCCGCGTCTCCGTCAGCGGGGCTTTGACAGTCACTTGACATCTTCTCACGCGCAACTTTTTTCTCCTCATGTCTTTACCTTGACAAAAAGAGAAGGAGTCAAAATGTTAAAGAGACAAGCCGAAAAGATGAGATAGACACAGATGTGAAACACGTGTTAAAAAGTGTTTAATGGCTTCACTGTATGGTTGATGCAATATGAAATGCTAGATTTTACATGATTATTTGTATTGTACATAAATGACAGATATTAACTTCAAAACAAAAAGACTTGTGGATGATTGGAAGATGTTGTTTTACTGACACTACATGTTGGCATCGTATATTTCTACTCTCACACTCTGGAACATGACAAGTGAAAAATGAAGTTGCATACTTGGGAAGAAAATGCAAACTCTATACAGGAAGCTGGGATTTGGTTTGCAAAGCAACAGCACTTACATATTTAATGGAAACAGTCACCTGCTAAGTATCTATTTTTATTCAATGCACACTTTTTGTCTTAGTAGGATTTAAATTAAACTATTTTGATGGCTCTGAAAAAAAGAGTATTTAATAGTAGGACCAAGGGAAATATGTTACATTTGGTAGTTGAAGGAGAAAGGTAGTATAATAATAAATGGGGAAATTCGAAAAAAAGAAATGAGATGATATAAGAGGACCATCTGGAAATTGTTTCAGTGCCTGATACTTAACTTCTTAACCCCAAAACTAAGATGCATCATATGCTGAACTGTTAAATAATTGCATCCATGTTTCCTTGCAAAAGCTGAGAGCATGTTTGTGTTCCAAACACTGAGATGAGAGCAGGAACGGATGCTTGGGAAAACTTCACGTGATGAAATGTGTCCCTCTGTCCTTCAACAGGGACATCAAAACAACAAACCGTGTCACTCCAGCTAACTTTTTTTTTTCTTTCTCTGCTGTCTCTACAGACCTGCTGTCCACCAACAGGTCGTCCATCTTTAGCGGCCATGACGGCCAGCTCTCACTCAGCGCTGTCCTTCTTGATGAGTACCGTGATCGGCTCTTTCTGGGAGGTAAAGATGTCCTGTACTCTCTCATGCTGAGTCCCGTCAGCAGTGAATCCAAAGAGGTGAGGTTTCAGTATGCTTTAGACAGTTTGAGTTGAGGATATTTTTGTTCATATCACGTTTTCTGTTGTAAAAATTGACATAGCATTGCATGTTTAATACACACTGAGTCACTTATTTACAAAAGTTGCAGTTATTCTGCAACTGGTCTCAGTCTGTAGAATGATGATATACGGGTAATGAGACACTGTGGGTTTAGTTTTTTTTCCCCTCAGAACTGTTCTTCTATACAGAACATCTGTTTAAGTGAACTCTGCTATAAATCATGCACAAATAGGGAGTGGGGGGTCAACCTGAGTAGACATATCATTTAATATTAGTGCAGTTGCATCATATGTGAAATGTGGAAAATATTAAACACAATTCAACAAAAGATCACTTTACAGATAAACAGCAAAGGATGACAGAATCCCAGATTCATGGTAAATTTATTGTTGTCCATCAATCCTTCCTTTGCTCTGTTTACCCTATAAACACTGTATATCTTAGCATTATGTTATTTTGCTCTATGAATAGTTACCTTCCAGCCAATTCTATGTCAAATTTAATGTTTTTCTTCTGATGCCTAAACACCTGTAGAGGAGAAGCTCCTCATAATTCATTTCAGTAGTTATTATTGTTATATACTAACAGCAAAAGTACAAGGAAGGTTAAACTATGAAGCAGATTTTCTTCTAAAGAGAGTCTGTATGTTTAAATATTCATCATATATTACATAATCATATGTCGAAAATAACAAAATGTTGTCAAGCCAATTCTAAAGTCAAGGCCATAAAGTAATGTAATATTTTTGCATGAATGTGAAACAAATTTTCAACAAAAAGTTTTGAAAAGTTTTCATATTCCTTAAACGTCACCAAAAACTTTTATGTTTTCTACTGAAATTGTATCTGATAGTTCAGTGCAAAGTATTGCATAATATGAAGTGGAAAAGTAACATCAAGTTTAACCACACTTGACATTAGATAAAGAATGAGCAGGGATGACGTTCTATGAATGCTCTTTTTACACCAAAACCGAAAAGACATGGTGCTGTAGTTGCCGGTGTAGGTGGATCTGAAGTGTTGACTCAGAGAGGCTGAATACAAAATGCATGCAGCACTTTTCAAATTTTTGTTTTAACCTTTCTAAAATTATTGAACTCATTGAGAAAACCATTTATTCTTTTCTTTCAGCTTCATTCGTCTGTCACACAAAATCCCATAAAAATACCTTAAAACCTGTGGTTGTAATGTGACAAATTATGAAAAATTTCACGTAGAAATTTTGTATGTATGCAAGAAAATGAAAATCAAGTAACAACCCACAGATGTCCTGCTTGGAAAAAGCCCTCTAGAGGTGAAGATTAGTGGATTAAACTCTGTCAGATAAGAGTTTAAGTTTTTCAAACTTTTTAAAATATTAAAACTTATGAAACATGTATATTATGACACATGTTATACATGTACTGCAGTAAGTGATTCCAATCCTATGTTGGATGGTGTTCTTTATCTAATATAATTCATTTCATGGATGAGAAAATCAAAATGTGCTTAGGTACTACTGGTGGAGTCCTGAAATTTATACTGAATATAGTCTGCAAGTCTTTTTTTTTTTTTTTTGGAAGATTAAGTCCTCAGGGAAATTGATGAGTTCAGTGTAAAACAAGATTTAATTTCACCAGCATGTTCTTCCAGACTGGTTGAAGGGAAAATGTGCTGCATATGTTACATGTATTCATACTGTACCTTACAACAGAGCAGCCTTTACATGTGTTCCATAAATGGTTTGTGGTGAACAAAGGTAACTTTTTAAAACTGATATCCCCACTGCGCTCCTGAAAGGAGCAGAAGCAATAGATGCATGAGCGTGAATGTTCACTTTTTGACAAGTAAAATAACGTCTTGACTGACACAAACTGAATGTGTGAGTAGAGAAGTGAAATATACTGAAAAGTATATATCACGTACTTATGTCTGCCTCCTGATTTGTCTCTCAGTCCACAGTGAATTCACAAATATTAGAAAACACTCATGTTTTAAAGGTTATCAACATTACCTTCTAAAAAAGGAAATTTATAATCAGCTAGGAATCTGGCCTATAATCTACCAATATCAAAGCATGCATTTGTACCAGTGAAACATTGTTTTTTCATAATCCAAGATGTTCAACAATGTTGCTAGGAGATCAAATTTCCACTTGCTGCCACTTCTTGCCTGTTACAAGAAGTTAGAGCCACATCTTAGTAGCATTTTAAAACCACCATATGTAATTACTTCAAAAGTTATAGTGTTGTTTGTTATCCATTTACCGAGTTTTGTCATGTTGCTGTCATTCCAGGAGATAGTTAGTGTTTGGTAGTTTCACTGTTATACATAAAGATGTTGCTTTAACAATGGAAAAAATGTGGAAAAAGAAAATGACTCACCAATTCAAAGTCAATAAATTCCCATATTATAATTTGCATGAAAACCAAAATATATCATGTAAATCAATGAAAATGTTTATTTGATATAGTCCATTTCATCAGTGTTATAATGTATACACAGTATTTAATATAATACCCTTAGTTATTGCAGCATACATAACATGTTCAGTCTTTCTTTCCTGCATGGGCCTGGAATCAGGACTGGCTGTCACAGACGTTTTATATGTTTCTGCACGTCCAGACAACTCGTTTATTTTGCCCAGTGTTTGGTTACGTGTGCTGAATAGTGTGAACTGTGCTACCTTGGTGATTCTCGTGATGGCATCTGTTCTGGCTCACTTAGCGTTGCTCAACTCAACAGGAATCCTTTTGGTGTGAAAGCAATACAGAGCTGGAACTGGTGTGTTGATAAAAGCAGAGGCCGTGTTGAAAGTTTAAGTCTCTCCTTGGAGGACCGCATTTCTTATTTCTTGAGTGAGTTTTAATGGTTTTAGTCTTTCAGTCCAATATTTAAAACAAACAACATCGTATCACTGTTGGAACTTTGTTGATTACAATTTTGGGTTTGGTTTTAATGCACAAACCCAAAGGAATAGGATATGCTTAGTTTGTGCAATTTGGTCCCAGCTTTTGACAAAACTTAAGGTTAGTTTTCTCTTTCTTGGGATGAGATTTATGCCTACTTTGTTGTATATTATTTGCAAATGGAGTTCATTAAAGCATTGGCGATTATCATGGCTCTAATCTTGGCTGAAAATTAAAGTATTGTTTCTGGATCTACTGATCTTCTTTGGATAATTTATTTACAGCAGCAGATTAAAGTCAAAAGACCGTGTGTTTTCATGACTTGTTTGTGTCTCACCCTGGAAAGACGTCAGCAGTTTAAAAAGACTGTCTTTTATTTATACATTTTAAAGATTAAAGAAATATTTTAAATCAAACTGCATGTTTTGGAGCCAGAAGCAAAGCATGATGAGAGAGCTAGAGCGGCAGGTGAAGGCTGGCTGGCCTCCTGAAGCGTGCAGTCACAGAGATTTAGACAATGGATTGAATATTGCAACACAATGACTTGGACCCCTGGGACTTAAAATTGGGGCCGGGTGGATTTTAACAGTATCAGAGTTTGACAGAGGTCAGAGTTTGTAGTGATGCAATGACGTACACACACATTAGTATGGAATATTCTGGCTCATGCCAAATAAAGATCTTTAGAGAGCTGAAGCATTTGGTTCCACCTTAATTTTTAGCTTCATTTCATTCAACATAAAACATATCATCTAATGATGGTTCAGTTTTAGAAAAAAAAATCTGCTCATAAAGGAAGATTGGATGTTTAAGAGAATATCCAATCCTTTATAAGAAGATGGAGCTGTATGACCAAGGTTATGTTTACTTTGCCATATTAGATTACAGCATAATCAAGATTTCCCAGTTTCTATACAGAATTTGAGTGAAAGTTGACATTTGCCAAATAGTTTTTCCCGTTCAAAGAGATGTATGATAAAGTAAATCATGAAAATATGCTGCACCATTCAAATATTACATTATAATTTAGACTGATTTACAGAAAATTAGAGGAACAAAGGTTTTTGAAGGCTAGTGTGGTGTGACCCATTTTCCTGGTGTTGACTCAGTCAGCAGTATTTTGGATGAACTGCAGCTGCCTGTAAAGACGCCATCACTGTAATCTAATCAAAGGGTTCTATTGAAAACCCTAAATTCTGTCAATGTTTTAAGTGTAAGATTAAAGTTTATTCCGTTTAAAGATTAAACTTTATGAGAACATCAAATGTGATTTTGTCTCAAAAATGATACGTGTCTTGCCTGCTTTCAGGTTTGTCAGCCTCGTTCAGTTTAATTAAGCCTTGATCTTTAATAATGTATTTTGAGACCAAAAGTAATGATTTCTTCATTTTCTCCATAAGGGTGGATGGGTTTGTCCAGCTTAACTAAAACCTTTTGGTTAAATTTACAATTATTAAATTACATAAACCTAACCTCAGCTCACTCTAAATCTTTTTTCTACATTTCTCACCATAAAATAATTTTTACAGTTTCACATATCTGCAATATCACTGAAGCTGAGGCCGCTAAGCATTGTCATAAAATTGTTGAAACAATTCTGGAAATCATTTGGAAAACCATATATATTCTTTCGGATTAGTTTTATATAAAATTATTTTTTCAGACAAAGATTGCTAAATTATTGATAGTTGAGGCTGACTACCAGCGACATGTTTTTAAGGACACCACTTTGTTAAACGGATATGGTAAATATTATCCTGGCCATGGCCTTCCTGTGCAATTCAGCTTGAAAACAGTTCTCGCTTTCATCACAATCTGGACTCGCTCTCCTTAACTCAGATTGTCTCATGATGATTTTTGACCGGACCAATCAGTGAACAGAAAGAGAAGTGTGAACAATAGCATCAATTTTCTGTACCGTTTTAGTTTGCCTGTAGTTTTAACAATGGCAGCAGAGGAAGTGAAGGAAGCCGTTCAGTTCGTTTCGGCCACTTTTCCAAATATTGAATTAACATTAACGGTCGCCTTGTTCGGGTCAGCATTTCTCTCTTTGTAGTGGAGGACAGTTGTTTACATTGCAGGCAATTAGTGGTAAGCTTCTTAACATTGAACTGGCACATTACATACGTCACGGCCGAATGGGTAAAATTTAAAACCTCAACACATTCCACACCTCCAGGAAGCAATCGTTTCTCAATAGTCCAGATCCTCTGGACTGGGCTATTGATTCTTACCAGGCTGGGTCAGTGAGGTTGCTCTTGCTTTTCAGTTTTCACATTATTAATACAAATGAAGCATAAAGTATAAATGATTCATACAATTTTGGGTGGATGCTTTTAGTTATTCTGATTTACATCAAGTCCACTGGGAGGATTTTGGTGATTTTGAAGTTTATGTCAGAGGATATACAGTGTGCCTTACAGTTTTACTGCTGACATGAAATCCATGTGTAATTGGTACAAGAAGAGAATGTGGTTCAGCTTTGAGGCCAACAAGGCACTTTACTGCTTCTGATTCATTCTCACTCTGTCCCTATAGCTACAGCAGGAGCCCTAAACACATGCACATGTTCTCCATGGATATTCTGGAGTCAGTGAGCCAACCTAATGCAAGTCTGGATCATTTGTTTTTTCCCCTCACTGGTTGCTTTTATCTCAAGTAGCCAAAACAAAGGCAGTTTCCTACTGGACCAGACAAATACTTATTGTCTTTAGAAGTCGGTACAAAACAACAGTTTCACCCACGTCACTGAACCTCAACAGAGGCAGGCCTGGACGTTTCTTTTTGGAAACAGCAAGTATTAATACAACATTTGCAGACAGCAGTGGAAAGAATAGTCTCAGTGTCTTGGGTACAGTTTTCATGTCACACACGTCACCGAGAATCTAACAGATTTTCTCATTCACGCCTCTTGGACTGTTACTGTGGGAATCTAGATGAAAACAGAATAGAAAATCTTACTTTAAATCTGCATGTTTTTTTAAACAGGCGTGTCATATTTAGTGAATATTTTTGATTCTTCTTACACAGTTTCTCAACCTTACCCATGCTCTTGAACAAAGAAAGGGAAATTCAATAATCTTTACATACCAGGGAGAAACAGCATTTGTCAACAGAAAAAAAATCCTGGACATGAGATCATAATACAGGTTTGTTTGTTTAAAAAGATCCCCGTATTGCTAAAGATGGGTGCGAAAACCGAACAGAATTTAATAAGACCCTTAAAAAACTTTATTGCTTCGTCTGAAATTACATCAGTTTCATGCTTGCAAATTTTATGTACCATTTTCAAATATTACCTCAGTACGTACTATAAAGCTTTGGCTTGTCTACTGGGAGGTTCCCCCTTTGCTCATTAAAAATCTAATGCATGTGATATAATTAGTAAATTGCTTTTGATATATCTGAAATTTAATCTTTTTGGATAATAATTTCCATTTAATGATACTAAAGCCGAGTACGTTTGTTTTGTTTACCAGAAAGTTGCGGTAAAACAGTCAATTGATGGTAATTGATTGCTTTACCATCAATTAGTAATTGCTTCCCCAAAGCAATTACATTTTGCTATATTGTCAAATAAAATGGGTGTTTGTATAATTTTGCTGTTATGAGGCTATTAATTATCCAATTCTATTTTTCTCTTACTTCCATCCTAAATGCCCCTTTGGTTTGTCTTCCTTCACAGATCTACTGGCCCCCGTTACCTGGAAACAGACAAGACTGCATTCAGACAGGGAAGGAACAGGTCAGCACTTCTTCTCTTTTCTACCTCTTTTAAAAACTGCAGCTTGTAAAAGTATTAAAACCACATGGTCAATGGATTTTATTAGGTTTTAATGTGAAAAAACAACACAAAGTGGTGTGAAACATTTAAACATAATGAGTCTCCAATATGCCATTCAAGCATTCAATGTTTTAACTCCACCCAGATTATAAATAAGTGTTTTATTTTCAGTTAATCTAAAATTACAGCTTTCTGCCCTCTAAACTATCCCTAAAGGAACAATTATATTTAAGAAACTAGTTTACCTAATAGAGAAAACAAACTTGGGGCTTAACAGTTATTATAAGGTCTTTTCTCCGGTATCTACTGATACTATATCTTACAAATGTACTGTAGTTATTTGTGAAAGATTTAAACCACCTCTACTTTCTTTATTTTAATTTCCATCATGCATACTTTATTGGAATGTTTCTGAAATTTTAAAAATTCACCAAGTTCACAGATTCGCCTAAGATTTTTAACAACTTTTTTTGTTAACAGTGTTGCTATTTATTTTCACATTTCACAGATTTTTCACTGAATTACTGTTCCGTACTTGGACCTTCTCATGACAGCATGATGTGAACTATTTCAACTAGGAAGTAATAGTAGATGAAGTTCACAAGAACAAGACAAGATTTCAGCAATAGTATAAGTTTACGTTTTTCGGTTGACACAGAGTGAATATTTCACAAATCTCAAACTAAGTGTTTCAAAACTAGGTTAGATCTTGAACATGACCCAAGTGTTTGTGACCTCTGGTATAATTATCTATGGAACTCGATAGGCAGACTTTTATGAAAGCCATCAAAGTGTTGCAATATCTAGTGTCATGTGTTGCTCCTCTGCAGAGTAAAACTCTGTGCGGTTGTTATGTCATAAACACTAAATAAAGCAAATGAATGTAATGAGTAACATGCTAAAATGTAAAAAATGTGAACTCTTTTAACTTGTGGAGCTGCAAAAAAAAAAAAAAAAAATGTTGGTGCAAATAAAAGCCAGAGTAAGTTTTAGAATTGTTTTGGAAACAAAATTCTTAGAACTATTTTATTTTATTTTTTCAGTCGCACAGTGAATGCACACTGAATGAGTTATAAAAATAATTACATTTTTGCAACTTCTTGCTCTCAAACAAGACGTGTGACGGGCATCGCATCTGGAACAAGTTAGACTTTGTGTGTCCTCTGTGCTTTCACATATAAGTTATAAGCTTTGATTGAAGTGGCAGGTGTCTAGGGTGTCTCATAGCAGTTTTATTGTGCATTTCTCATATGCTGTTCACAGGACTCACGCAGGAGAAGATGCATATGTGTGCAGAGGCAGTACAGCACTTTATCAGAGAAGTCAAAAGAATGTGCATGTCGATGTCTTTCTGCATTCCTTCACAAATGCTGTTTTTTGTCAGTTGTTTGGTTTTAAACTGAGCGAAAGGGTTTCAGACACCGAACACTGACAGAATCACGCTGGTCTACAAGCGTTACGTTGGCTGTGCGCGTCTAACACAGACAGAACGAAGGTTGAAAGGTGAAAGGTTTTCACCTTGTTCTGTTTTACGTTTGTGTTTTGTGATGTAAAGAGATATGTGGAGTCTTACATGGCACTAAGAGTATACAAAACGTTGGTTTGGGTGCTAATAGTAAGTTTATATATATCTTTAAAATATTTAGAAGATGTACATGCATTTAAGTGCATAAACAAAGTCAGCGGCAGAAAAAGCAGGGGCGTGGCGTTGGCATCCAAGTCAAAACCTCACAGCTGCCACAATCATTAATCACTGCTGAGACAAATAAATACCGGGCAGAGGGAAGGCATTTGGTGACTTCAGCTGAACTTGTTCTGCCTTGTTCTCCCTGTTCCATTTCTTTCCATTTCATCGATTTGCATGTTACTCTTGGAAGCTGACTGAAAACGAGTTGGGCCATTTTCCTTTCCCTAGCGGAGAAAATTAGACACATAATGCAGTGTAGTACCTACCCAAAATGTAATATTGCAATGTTTATAAGCCCTGACATTTAATAAAAAAAATAAATAATAGAAAAAGTCTGTTATTGTTTATATATAATTAATTTTTTTAGTGAAAACACTATTGTTGTCTGTAATCCAATCATTTCTATGGTAAAATATCACAGTAGAGCTGCTAGATTGTGTTCCCTCTTTGTGTGGTAGAAAAATGTCTTTTGGGTAAATGCCTCCTCACCGGAGTTAGAAGTTGGCAATTATAATATTCATATTTTTTGGGGGGCGGGGGTTATTTTGATAAGAAATATTTATCATAACAAGAACCTTGCGTTCTGCATGGATTTTGCATGTTTTCTACATGCATGCATGTGCTCATGTGTTGAATTTCAGTCGCACAAAATCTAAAGTCTGTTTACAAACTAACGCTGAAAAAACTGGTCTGAGGTCTTTGCAGAAGCTTTTCACATTGTTTCTCTCTTTAGAGTTACTAGAAAACAAGACTGTAGATATTATTCCAAATGGTAAATAAAACTCTTTAGCCTGCTCAATTGAGTTTTTCTTTACTAAAATTACTATTTGTTTGGTAACATAATATGAGTAAGTTATGAGTGTTGGGAAAAATGATCTCATTCTATGTTGAAAGACTTTCCTGCCATGACTCCAGCCCTCTCTGGAAATGCATCATTTCAGACTTAAATAGCTGTAGAAACCAAACAACTGGATGGTCTAGTAGTTCATCCAGCAATGTTGCTGTCCAGGTTTTACTCAGACGTGTATAACTTTTATGTATTTGTTTATATGCTTCTTGCAAGCATTACAGAATCAATCTTATTTTCTATTTCATGTTGTTTACACTCCAAACCACTCCATATGTCCAAAATTCTCTCTCATTGACTTTTTTACTATTTGTAAATTTTTCAGGCAGCCAGAAACTCTGGGACTAAGAATTTCATTAATGACGAAAAAGGAACAGTTTTACCTCGCAGCGGTGATTAAAACATTTCAGCATTCTTCCTGTTGCACTGACATTTTGAAAATGAGCACAGCATTGTTGCTTGCAAAACAATAAAGAAAATACAAGGTTGCTCAGAATGAGATGCAATCGGCTTTGCTTCTGTAGATAGAAAACCTTCTATTAATTAGCAATAATTGATCACCTGAATTAGTCTATATTGTGTTACAACTACAACTGAATTGAACAGTTTTTAATTGAATGTGAATCTAACTATATGATTGGATGCTATGTAGCTAAGTGTTGAACTTAAACTCACTTGCCTTCAAATTACTTTTGTGGGAATTGTTGATATTATATAAGTAAACTGAATTAAACTAAATGATTAAAATATTTCTTGGTTTTACATTAATATGCTGAAAAGTTCTAAACATTGGTAAAGGATAGGATGAAATGTGACCAAAGATGCAGATTTCACATGTTGAATTGAGTGTTACATCATTAAATTATAGGCCAGGTAACTGGCTATACAGTTTTGGTGACGGCTTCTGGTATATTTTCTAAAGCACTCTGTTCTTTCTTTGGAGGTTTGTAAAAAAAAAATAATAAAAAAAATAAAAAAAAGTTTAAATAGTGTCTATTTAGCAAAAGTTCAGCATGGAACAATCTCTGTCGTTTTTCATAGTTACCACAAAGTCTTTAAAGACATGCACCTTAATTGTCAATGTGCTGTCATGTATGCAAATTAAATCTTGGTTTAGTCTTTGTTTTTTCTCCTTCTTTAACTTTAGTACTGTCACACTGTTTGCAAGATCACTGGATTAGTTAGTCAAACTTCCACAAAATGATTGAATGTGGCCAGACAGTTGGGTTTCGTCAGCATTGAGGTTGCCATATATGTTCACTACACACTGATTCTTTGCCTGCTCTATGCCATCCAAAACAATTAAGCTCACTATTGCTTCACTGCAGTTTTATATCTGAATCTCCACACAGCACTGTGAACTCATACGGATCTACACTTCTACCAGAATAAGATGGAATTACAGTTAAAAAAAAAAAGTACAGCAATTGTTTTACTGTTTTTAGACATCAGGGGATGAACTGTTATTGTGCTCACATGTAACTGAACTTTTGAGTGATTGATAGAAACACATTTTCTTCCTTTTTCATGCTGTAAATTGCAAAGGCCTGGGGAAACCTACTTGACAATATGATATTACTCATATTTATTTGTATTAGATTGAAATGGCAAAAAAGGAATAAAACAATGTTTTGGATACAAAATTGTTCTTGTCAGAACTATTATTCATGCCAATGTGGTTTTTGTGGGCAACATAAAAAAAAATGTAGCATATAATTCTATGCAGGAATACTTGTGGTCACCCAAATCTTTCCTAATAATCAGAGCTAAATACAAGGAACATTGCTGGCCTTTGTCTTCACCAGATATTTATGCTGTAATTTTCAATTCTGGCCAGAAGAGTTGAGAGTTGAGTGTGTTAAAAATCAACACAGCAAATTTTTGCTGAACCACCTTTCCTCTGCTGCCACTTCTTCTCTGAAAGACCACACAGAATTGTAATACCCCAAATCCCTGAGTGGAAAGCTGGAGACATATTTCAGCTTTTCAACATTTCATTCCACGTTTTGGTCTCCAAGGCACCTAAGATTTCTAAGACAACTTTCTTGCTGAACATGAGGCAGATTTACGCATGTTGGGTCCACTCAGCTCAGTGGGATGTTGTGCATCCTGTTGCAAAACACAAAGTGAAATCCAATGTTTTCTTCTTTGGTTGGCAGACTATCAGTGCCAAAGCTTTTTTGACATTATGCAACACTCAACCTAAACGGCTTCTTGTGCATTTTGAAATGCATGGTTGCATTACTAACGGGTAAGCATCAATTTCCACATGTAGTAGAGAAATGTTCCTGAGTTCCCTGCACATGTTGAGGTTGTCTGTGATTGGCCAATCTGTAGGAAAGGTGACATTAGTGGTTCACTTTCCAGAGAAGTCACTGAAATGTGAGGCTTCTATGTGATGTGTACTCAGATACGAGCAAATTATGGGGATTTTTTCCTGTGATGTCTGAAATATGTGTGCCACTTGATTGATGAAAGTTGTTTCTCCAATCAAAGCAACATGAATTACGTCATGGCTACAATGTTGCTAAAGCACTGCAGGAAATGATAAACAACTTTAGGAGCAAATGGATAAAAAAATGTATGGAAAAACACCAATATTCTTAGGTATAGTCCTTGATATTTGCCAATAATACTTTTCTCTTTGCATATATAAATTCATATGACAGTACATTTACCTAGACTGTTTTACTGTCTCTCCTGTCTGTTTTGCTGGTAGCAGCAAATATTTTATCACCAAAATATTTAAAATTAGTTGAAAGCCACAGTCAAAATGGATCACTTTTTATCTAAAGAAAAAAGTTTTTTTAAAAAAGCTAAATGTACGGTAATTATAGTACTTTTATACATAATTACATTAAAAATGGAATAAACTGTAATTGTAACCAGTTGTGTTTCAAAGTGAACTTTTAAACATGAAAATATATCTGTTTTTACTCAAACTGAATTATTTTTAGTATGGAGAAGACAAGTTCATTGTGTTTACCGTTTAAACTTATTTTGAACATGACTATTTTGGAACACACACATGAAGCGCATATTTGAGCAATTGTGCTTAAATGAGTTTAATCTGCTTAACTTCAAGAAATGACAGCTGGCAATTCAGTTTCTTCTCTGTAGAAAATCTTTGGTCAGCTGCTGTTTTTATATCTCCTCCATACCTCCACATTCATCTGAGTCATTGTAGAAATATCATGATACTTATATCCTTAGACTTAAAGCCTTTTAGTTCTGTTCTTCTGTGGCACTGATTTATTTATTTATTTTTATCCGAGTCTTTTTCCATCACTTTTTCTAGCTGTTTCAGTAAAATATTAACTTTAGAATCTTTTGTGATTTAGCCTTCTGTCATTTTCTGTGTTTAATGTGGCATTTTTGCTTTTCCAAAAACCTTTACGGGAAACTAAAATATTCTGCAGGCTGGATTGACTGTTTTTATCAGTCATATTTTATGAGAAAAGTATGGACATATTTACGCTTGCATACAGGCATCCATTCTGTTTATGAAGTTCTTTTGATATTTTCATAGTTTTTTTTTTTTTTTTTTTTGCCAGTCATGGCTGCCGTCCAAAATTCAATCCAAAATATGAGTAGTTGGAAAACTTTTAGATTTTATCAGATGACATTCTCCTTGGCCTTCACTGCAAACATATGTGATCAATAAGCCTCATTAAATATATATATAATAAAAATCATTTAGCCATAGAAATCAGCTTATCTGCATTTTGATGACAGTCACTATGATTTGATTTATTTTCTGGTTCTCCATTTATTCGCCCAGATGTGTTTGTGTGCACAACAAAGCACTCTTTCATCATGCTTTAGGGCAGAAGTTTCCTATTGACATACCATAAACATTTAGCCTCCTTTTTTTATATGTTGCGAGCACTTAAGGGCTTTCTGCACTCAGACGCTTTAATGACATACTCATGTCAGAGATGTAAAAAAAGAGCTTAATTAGTCTGTGTGGATTTGTTTTGCAGACGGAGTGTGCCAACTTTGTTCGCCTCCTGCAGCCGTACAATCGCACTCACCTATTGGCCTGTGGTACCGGTGCATTCCAGCCCATGTGTGCTTTTACCTATGTGGGCCACAGAGGAGAGGTAAGTGGAGGAGTGGAGGAACGTTGTGCATCTGTTCTTTGTCTGGATGGATATAATCAAACAACTCTGCACACACATGGAGCAACAAATAACAGGACTTTGAGGAAGCCTATGAGCTAAACAAAAAATCATGTTTAGGTGAATGTATGCCAAGCTGTATTACATCATATGAACTTTAAATGTTAATTTCAATAGAGAAGATGAAAACGCCAACATTTCCACAAAAATGGCAATCATAGTCTTTGGGGCAAAGCATAGGGCTTTTAACACATTTTTACACTAAAAGCTCAAAGATTTGCTTCCTTTTTTGATTAAATCAGCCTCTTTTATTTACACACTTTTCACAGTGCAGGTTCTTTATTGAGGAACAATACATACAAGGTACTACGAGAGTGGACAGCTAAGAATGAAAATTATAGATTGACTTGTTTTGGTTTGTCTTTTTTTTACATTTTTGGAAGGAATATCTGTGTTGTAATCTGAAGACAACTTTAGAGTAGAGATCACCTCAGAATCTGATAAACTTAATTAACTTTGGCAAAGAGAGCAAATATCCTTAACTCAAAGATGCATCAACAGAAGCATTTATATAAAATAATTGTTGCTTTATTTTTTTCTCTCACTTCAGTTGAATGGGAGATGTATCACATTATGAGGTAGATAAAGTTTTTTTTTTTCATGGTGCCATATTTTTATATGACAGAGGGAGTACGTTGTAGCAACACATAATTTTATAGACATGTAGAAATATTTAGTGAAAACTAAATTGTACCAAAACCACATCCCAAAATTCAAAAGTGGACAGAATATGGAGGACCTTTGCAGGAATAGACAAGGTTTTCCTGGCTCATTAAGCATACAATGGGTTTCCTATAATACTCAAAAGGATGTCAGAGTTTTTTTTCTGTTTTGTTTTGTTTTTTTTTTGCTATGCATAAAGTATTTATAGAACGGTTTTGGTGGTGCAACCTGGGGACACTTGGAAGAGGGGAAGGGAGAATAAGCATGACACAGCATGAAACGTTGATCAGAGAATTTGAGGCTAAATTGGTTGCTCCATACAGCCCAAAGGTGCAACATCAACAAAATTATTGTTACATTCCTGGCACCACAGCTGCTATGTGCATTGTGGTAGTGCGCAGGTTGCTGGGTGACTAAAGAAAGTTGTGATGTTTTATGTGGTCTGTGGATGCAAAACAACAAATATTACGTGCAGCAATTCATAAGGTTTAGGGTTTAATATCATTTCAGTTTCAGAGTATCTCATAAAAACAGAGGCTTCAGAATTATTGGCCTCTTTTGTTGACGGTACGAAAGATATTTGCAAAGCAGAGGAAGAATTAATGAAACCTGAATGCGACATTTTCGTCTTTTTCTTCAACTGGGAAATATTTTGACTGAAAATTGCCCATCTTAAGGGCAGCAGCTGAGTGGTGCATATGAGATGATGTTTTACTCTTGGAAACTCCAGGTTAGCATAGCAGAGTCAAGTACAAGGCTGCATTGTGTGTTGGATCAAATAATGGAATAGAAATATAATGAAACATGAAGGATGTCCAGGTGAGATATTTGGACAGTGTAAAGAATTACTGGGTGGCACCGAAGTGCTTCTGTTAGGGAAATGTTCTTGAAAGAAGTGTGTTTTGCTTCCAGTTTCCAAAAGGAAAAAGAAAATAAACTGAGGCAGGCTGGGGGTCTGGGTACAAATCACTGGGGTCTCAACAGGCAGCTCTGGCATGAGTTTTGTTTAAGGGTGACTCAGCCACAGCATAACCCTCTCTATACATCTTTTTAACTGCGCCGGCTGACCCTCCTTGTATCCACTCGGCTCATAGTCAAAGCCATATAAAGGACAAGAGCCTTTGAATGAAGCTATTATTAAAACAATCCTGCATTTTGTTGTTTCAAGGCAGTTTTTCATGTTTTTCACTCCTGCTACAACCCAGCAGGAGGGGGTCAAAATCTGGATTCAGGGAAGGTCTGGCTGACATTGGTAGAGCTGTGCAAGGGAAACGAGTGCAGTGGCAGGATGCCAACCATTAGCGAACAAATGCATTGATTTGTTAGCATATATAAAGGAAACCGAGTGCGGTAAAACTTTATTTTTTTCTTAAGTATTCAGTTAGTCATCCATGTGTGTGTTCCCTTTCTGGTACAATTTTCCTTTTCACTTCCAATCTGTCATTTTCATTGTGGTTTCTACTTTGTGGATTTCAAGGAATAGTAGAAGAAAAGACAGAAACAAAAAACAAGTCAGCAGAATCCCTCTAAGACTGGTAGGGCTTTCATGTAAAGGTTGGTTACCTGTTCAGAACTTTTCCAGTTTTAAACATTTTGTCAAAATTTGCATCACAGTTGGATGGAAACATGAGCGAAAGCTTCCAAATTTTAAAAATGTATAGGCTTGTTTAATTATATGGGAATGAAAGACACATAACAAGTATTCCTTGTTTGTTTAAATTCTTCCTACAGTTGATGTACATATTATGCAGATTTTTTACACAAGTTCTTTCCATTTTTGTAGCTCTGTCCATTGGTGTGCATACAATGACTTGAATCTCACACCTCTTCAGCTGGGCTAACTGTCTCTCTCTCCAGCTTGTGTGTGTGTATGTGTGTGTGCATGTACGCGTGCTTTATAGCCAACAGTAAGCCTCTCAGGTAGTTGATTCTGTCAGTTTGCGGTACTTTATTTATCTAGAGGAAATTATGAGGTAGTCTTTTGCTCACATACATGCATAATTATCCATAAAAGCATTAAAAACATGATAAAGTGGCCAATAAGCACATAAAAACTCCTCGAAGACAATAGAAAAAACAATCAAGAAGTGAATTTTCCCATTTCCCAGCATTCCACCAGGAGAGCATTGTGGAGTCTAATGGCCAGTGGCATAAATACATTCCTGAACCTCTTAGTTGAACAGCCCACTGACAGGAATCTGAGAGAACTCCTCTACTGGGAGAAAAAAGTGTTCAAGAGGTGGGTGGTAATTTCCTGAACTATCTTCAACTCCTCTTTTCCACCACCGTCTCAAAAGACTCCAGGCTCATACCAACCACAGAGCCAGTTCTCCTGATGAGATGGTCCAACCTCTGAGTATCCCCTTTTCCTTACCCCTCCAACATACCACCTCATGCAAAAGTACACTTGAAATAATTGACTGATTAAACACACACAGTAGCTTAGAGCTCATATGAAAAAGGGCAAGTCTCCTCTCAAAACACACGTGGCTCTGCCCTTGTGTTGCATTTGCTAACCAGTTCAACCTTTTGTCCAGATGTACACACAGTTACTTGTATGTGCTGACCACTTCTGCATCCTTACCATCTATGGAAATGAGATGTAATGAGGGCGTTGCCCTCTGAAAGTCTAGTAACAGCTCCTTTGTTTTAGTGATTTTGAGCTGACATCTATTCTTCCTGCACCACTCCATAAAGTCCTCCACCAGTCTTCTGTACTCCCTCTCCTATTCTCAACTTGCAGTATTGTCTGAGAATTTCTTCCATGAGATATTACAGTTGTAGTTGAAATCAGTGGTGTACAAAGTAAAGGGTACGGGTTAAAAGCACTGTGCCGTTTGACAGAAGAGCACCATAGGTAGTCTGTCCATTTATTGAACCAATCGTTTACTGGCGAACACACGACTGCCTGCTTGTGTGACCTCTCCCAGGAAATGAGTCTCCAAGGCTCTCCGACTGGACACTGGGTGGGATGACCTTTAACCTAGTAGGCGTTTCATCTCTGTTAGGGGCAGACGTACCCATTTACTTTCTAATGCTCTCACATCAGCCCACTGGTGCAACCAGAGTTGTTGCAATGTTCTCTAATGCCACAAAATTTCACATAAAAATCTATAAAACTGTGTGAGAACTGTGGATTTTATTCATTTGAAAGCAGCTGGTGAAGTGAAAAGCAAGGCTTTTCTTCACACGACTTAGTCAAAATCTGTTAGTATTGGAGACTTTGTTGTTGTTATTCCGTATTGGCTAATCCCCGCAGTATTTTTACGAGATAAAAACAAAAGAGTGTGTTTGACAGCATTCTAGTCCATTAAACACTAAACACACCCTCATGACAGACAAGAGTGATATCTGGCTACAGAGAACAGGGATTGCAAAGCCATAGAAAATTATTATTTTTTGTGTGTGTGTGTGTGTGTATGTGTGTTATGAGACTGAATTAAAATCTTAATATTTAAAGACATGGCGTTATTTACAAAAGGTCTTAGTAAAACCAGTGTCTTAATTAATTATGATCATGTGGTATTCATCTATGAGTCTGTGAGGCCCTTCCTCTGGGAATCTTAACCACAACCTGACACTTATAGATGGACGTAGGCTAGAGTCCCCACAGTGAGTGACACGACTGCCTGAGGAGAGTCACAGACGTACAAATAAACCTCTGTCGAACAGTGACGACATGAGGAGGACAAGACCACAGGCACATACACAAACAGCCGGTCAAACCAAACAAATGGCACCAAACTGAGCACATAAATATGCAGAGATGCCGACAGAAACATACACAAACATGATGAAAGACATGGACGTCGAAACACAAATAAAAAGAAATGAGCTGTGTGTTAAACCCCACGAAGAAGAACAAAGAAGAGTTACATTTTTGCAACAAACAATAGCTGTCAAGAGTTGGGAAATATACTGTAAATGTTTGCATACTCAGAATTCCTGAAATTGAAGCTCAATGTTTCCTTGTTAAAACCTCTTTCTCGGTTCAAATTCTGAAGGGAAAAATGCAAGCAACATTTCTAACATTATTAAAGCTGGTTAAAGACTAATGTAAATTGAAGCCTTGATGGCTGCATCGAGGACTATCCCAACATGTAGCGTCTACTCTACTGCGACACGCACCACAACAATCTCTTTTTTTTTTCTCTCTGATCCTAAACTGAAAATTGGATGGGTTGTTCTCCCTTTAGTATTTTGCTGAAGCTGCTTCTGGATTTGGTCTTCAATATTTTGGGGGCTCATCTTTGTTTGATTGAGTTCAATGTCTAAAGGTGAATACCACCACAAGAGTCAGTCCAAGAGTGTCTACATTCGTTCTTTAGACGTGGTAAACAAAAAAACAAACATTAGGGTCTGTGTTGATGAACTTGGTGGCTGCCCCTTTAGTTCTTGGATGATGTGCTTGATAAATTTGTGTGCTTTAGTGAGACTTCATCTTATTAAAAAATCTCAAGTTTGTTCAAGTCTTGCTTTGAAATGGTTCAGAGATCAGATCTGTTGAGGATAACCAATATCAAAGTTCAGAAGAGGTGCATCTTTATCCTAAAGGAAACATTTAGCTTCCAAATTTGTATTTTTAAAGCTATCTTATTCTCTGTACCTCATCTTTTGCCTCAGATTGTACACCCTTTTGCCCTTTTTTTGTCACAGTGTCCATAAACACATTGAGCAGAAGTGGAACGCCACATCTTTTTGGTGCACATAGAGAGCCGTTCATATTGGCCATATTGGGTTCATTTCTATAGTGGTTGAATCTTCATAGGCCAGTTGATGAAGCAAGACATCTGACTCTGGAGTAACTTAACTCAGGGGTAATTGTAATGGTACAAAGTTGAGTAAATGAACAGATGAGAAACTGCTGTGGGGGACTAAGAAAGTAAAGCAGAGAGGGAATGGGCAGGGTAAATCTGGAAAGAGAGAAAATCAGCAGAACATACCATGTGAATTAGCATAAATTGCTGAAAAACAAACCATGATTCAGTCAGCTGAATTCAAAGACCAGCAGATTGCGATAGTCAAACTTCTACTGGGAGTTTTTCTCTCTTTTAGCACTCAAACATCTGGGCTGCATGCACATGTCTGAACAGAGTCCTAGTGGACCTGAATGGACAGACATGAATCGACGGATCAGCAGAGTGGAGAGCGGCGTCTGAATTTGACTTTAACAGAGAGTCAACATAACTAAAAAGTGTTGGATTTGCATGGCTAGAAGATATTTTGTAAGGCAGAGATTAGGGAATTAGCAAAACAGGGTTTTTACTTAAGATGAAAATAATGCAGCTATCTGAATTATGAGTGGAAAAGCACTATACAAGTTCATTCCATTTACCATTTTCCATCTGTATGTGTCTGTTGTGACCTTTCTCAATAGTTTTGCTGTTGGGATCCTACAGTATTGTGTTGTATTATGCTTGGCAGAACTGAATACAGAGTTCTGAATGTTTCCTTCTCTGTATCACAGAACTTGTGTATATTTGTTTTGACAGAGTGTGGCCCGAGTGACTCTGACACACTAATGAGCTGCTCGATTCCCGGGGAACATCATGAGAAAACGCATTCAGACACACACATTCACACGCAGCAATGCTTAGAAAACTTGAGTCTTGCTCATCTGGGATGAGCAAATGAGCAGAGTGAAAACATACAAAAGACCAAAACACAGCCAACACACACACACACGTGCACGCCTACACGCTGGAAAGGAGAAATCCAGATGGGAAGACGAGATATTTTTCCATAATAATAATAATAATAAAATCTTTGAATACACAAAAAAATACAAACCTTTTCTTGATTTTCTTTTTCACTAATAATGCATTTTGTGTGGTTTTTATGTGAAAGACCAAAAAAGTAACACATAATTGTGAAATGAAAAGTAAACATTTAATGGTTTTAAAATGTTCTTCCAATAAAATCTAAAATGTGTGGTGAAAATTTGTATTAACTTTTCCTGAGCTAATATTTTTGCAGAACCTGCTTTCGTTGCAAAATGGCTTTAAATCATTCTGTTTTACTAGTGTGTGTCTGTGAGCAGCAATTTTGAAGCTTGTTTTGGAGTTCAGATTCGTATGTGGATTTAGGTCTGGACCTAGACCCTTTTGCAAGGCACTGCAAGTTCAGAGATTAATCAGTGTGAGCTTGTGTTTCAGCGTTGTGTGTGCTGGTGGGCTCTGCATATTCACTTCACTACATGTAAAAGTCGTTCAAACCTCTTGACGAGCACTTAAAAAGCTATACATGTCTCAAATAAAAAAAGTTAAACATCCTGAGACTGCCAGGGAATTTTCCTGCGCCAGATCACTTTGACTCATTCATGTTCCTCAACACGTTCTGTGTGTGTGTTGCTGCATGTCTAAAACTAAATAGGTTTTGCACGTATTGTTCACTGATTCTGACAGGCCTTTTTTTAAGCAGCTGACGTCAATGTCATCATCTCCCCTGTGATCTCTGCTCAATGAAGGACTCGCCCACCGTGTTACAATGCTCTATTGTTTATGAGAGGAACATGGACTGAGAAACAGAGTTCACGGCCAGGGCACTTTAATTTGTCACATGGGTTTGTATCAAAGTCAGAGTTTTATAGTTGCTCCTGTCACCTTCCATTCCTACTTTTCTCCTGGAAGTAGACCGCGTTTGATCGCACCGAGACGTTCCTGGTACAGACAGCCTGGTACTCTGGTGGCATTGAAGTGGAGGAAGAAAGACTTGGAAACAAAAGGGCTTTTATCCAAAGCGACCCTTTCTTGACCTAAAAAGTCACACAGTCTGAGGATGTGGACCGAGTTCATTAAGTCAGTTTGACCAACCAGTGAGTTAAGTCAAAAAGACCCCGTCTACCCCCCTCCCCACTTCAGTATTTTATTAAGTTTTTTTCATTTCCGCAGTCAGAACAAAAGATGTGGGCAGATTTATTTTCACTAAGAGACTAGTACAGATCCTGTTCAGGATAAAGAGTAAGTGTTGGTTCTAATGAGGTGTAATGGGAAGGTGACGCCAGACAAACACGAACACATTGGATTTTGCACCTGGCCCTGCTGTGGATGTATTCATTGAGGTTTCCCTTTCTCCCCCTTTCATCGTGCGCTGATTTGCTGAGCTTTGTGCCACATAACTCACTGCAGTGGGCAGCATGAGTTACAGCTTTGAAAATAAAAACCCTGTCGAGGTTTTGCATCTGTTAGCTGCTGTGAGGTTGGGCCAATCGGGAACCAGGAGGAGTATTTTTGCAAAATGTTGCATCTGAATTTATTTAGAATACCAGAATAAAATGTTTTAGCCATGTAGATCTATAACCAAAAAAAACAGAATAATAAATTAATAATAATAAAAAAAGAACCAACAATCCTCAGCTCTTTGTGCTTTGTTCTGTTTTTATTAATAAACTTAAGCTTTTGCTGCTAGCATCTGTCTAAATCTTCCAAGCATTGCTTAAGGAGGCACTGATGGATCGTTTATGTTTAAATACGAATCTGTTTAGGTCTAATATCAACATGAATATTATGTTAATTATGCATTTGAATCTTTATTCTCCAGGATTGAAAGATCACACAACATACTACTTCAGTGGAAACCAAGAGCTGAATAGACAAGTTTGAATTCAACACAGGATTTCCATCCATTCAGTTTCAAAATGATACATAAAGTCTCAAGTATAGATACACTGTATATGGATCAATGTCCATAACCTGGAGAATGCAGATCAATGAATAACAAGCTTCTGGCATTAGTACCACTGGTTATTTCACCACTTTTCTTGGTAGAAATGGTAGAGCTCTTAAAAATTATTTAACTTCTTGGCCCACACTGTAAAAAAAAGTCTCTATGGTAAAATACCATTGTATTTTTTATTTATTTTACTTTTAACAAAAGTGTAGAAATGTTCAACAGGGTTTACATCTATGTTACTCCTTAATGTCGGCCTTTTTAAAAGTAGTTTTAATGTTTGTTTGGGATCAGGGATTTGTTCGAAAACTCATTTGGAGCAAAGTTTCAAACATCAGACTTAACTGTAAGAGGAAATAAAACTTGTTTCTTAAAAAACCCCAGGAATTATCAAAATGTTGCTGCTGCCAAGCTTCTCATGCTGAAACACCATGTCACAATCCACATGTGACTGGAAAACATTTCCCATAAAGAGAGAAAGTTCGCCCTTTCCACAGACTTTCAAGCATGACTGTCATTTGCAGCTGCCCACCTGGAAAAGACCTTTTCTGATCAGACAATATAAACGTTGAGCTAATTGGCCACAATGACGAGACAAACTTCAAACTTAAGACAACTGTCAGATATTGTGGTGATAGTGTTGTGCTGAGGATGTGTTTTGATGCTACAATTGGTGCTGGTGACGCACACAAAATGGGCAGAAAATAATAAGGGTGTGGTTTCTTCAAATTGTTCAACTTGACATAAATCAACAGATTGTTCAAGCTGGGAAACCACAGCATATGTGTGAAAATGCATGGTCTATAGTTTAAAATTGCTTTTTGTCTGTAAAACTAATAAATTTCAGTGAGATCTGCCTTTTGTGCCAGTCTCTATTGTCCCAGAACCATGACATTGTCTTCTGGTGATGATGGTAATATATTTGGTATGTAAAGTAAGGAACATGAGTTAATTAGAGTGGACTCAATAAACCTTTTTTTTATGATCTGGGCTGAATTGTGTTTCTTAAATACTTTTAGGGAACAGGTAATCAGCTTTATGCTTTTTGGCTCGTGTTGTAACAAGAAACAAGTGCTAAACTACCAGCTGTTAAAGTTTGTTTTTGTACAACTCTGTGGTAATGTGATCCGTTTTTGGTGGACTGCATTTATTATTTCTAAAAAAATGTTGTCGATCTGCTCAATTTTAGGATCTCACCTACAGAGATCATTTACTCTTACTGGTTAATTTTCCTTCTGCGCATTTTGAAAGGCCAGATTAAAAATGTGTCTTTAGGTCTTTTATTTCTAAATTTAAATTCTATATTTGTTGAAAACTACTCTAGATGGTTGACAAGAGAATATTTCCAATGGAATATTTTCTGTTGTAAACAAAAAATAATTATTTACCTTGCTAGCATAGTATAGCAGAAATTGATGATTTTGCCTTATTGTTTGTTTTTTGGTCTACAAGAATACATTTGACCAGCGTCATAGCCTTTCAAGTGTAACAATGAAATCTGCAACTGTCAACAAATTTTTTACTGTTGATAAAGTTCAAAATTTAACAGCAGATTTGATTTGATAGCAGTGTTTTCTTTTATTACCCAGCTGGCTCCTCTGCAGTCAGGTCTCCTAGGACGGATCTGCACTGGGAACTGAGTGGGAAATTTGTCTGTACTCTGGCAGCTCTGCTAATCCTAAATTTCCTCTTATCTCAGACGGCTCCTTCCTTCTCAGACAGGCGAGGGTTCGATGAAAGGACGAGTAAACGTGAAAAATTGTGTGAAACTGCAAAACGTCCCAATTGGAGTAATCTGAACGTTGAGACAAAGATGAAGAATCTCTCCTCCCCTGCAATAAAATTACAGTAACGTCTTTGAAAAAGAATACGTTTTTTCTGCTTTGCGGCTGTACCTGCTGAACTTTTGCTCAACAAGATAATCAGTTTCAGGTGGTGCAACGGGCTGACCTTGTTTGTAGACGGTCAATAAAAACATTTTCCACTTGGAAGAGCTGGTGAGGAATATACGACTCAGTTAATATTTCAACTCTGTAATCTGAATCATATGAAGTAAATCTGTATTTCTCATGCATTTCTGGAGCTGTGATAAATATCAGCTTGATAGAGTTCTCCTCGGGGCCCACCTGCTGGACTTAATTTACACACTTGTAACTGTGCCTTTTCTTCCCCAGCACGTGTTCACCATGAACCCACTGAATGTGGAGAGTGGACGAGGAAAGGTTCCACATGACCCCAGCTTTCCGTTTACAAGCACCTTTAGCGGTATGTCACAGTTCATTTTCTATATGTGTTTATCACTCTATTATTTTGTTTATGGAACGAATTGCGGAATGCTAACTGTGTATGTAAACCATATGGGGTGTAATATCTGACTCTGTTTTATTGAGATGCAAACTGATGCAACTATAACTGTGTGTCCAGTCCACCCCATTATAAATAAAAAACTCTTGTTCATATTTCTGCACTTTAACAGTCTGAAGTAAGTTTACAGTATTCTAAAAGGCAGTCTTTAATGACAGACAAATGATGATATAATTGGTCAGCATATTGACTGACGTAACTTTTGCAATCTGGGCCTGACCAGATGATCTCCACCTGTTCTCTTTACTCAAGCTAACTGTACTTTAGTTTGGATCTGTTCTCATTCACATAATTTTCATGATGTATCTGTTGGAAGGCAAAAAGGGTTTCAGGATTTAGACTTGTGACATTGATACGTTTTCCATTGCAGCAACCACTAAATTCAAATTCAACTCAAGAATACTTTATTGATCCCAAAGGAAAATTAAACATGCTACTTGAATGGCATTCAAACAGCAGAACACGCTGCTTGAATGGTGTTTAAGTAGTGTGTCAGGTGACATCCGTTTGGAGATGTCACCTGACAAAATCAACTGAACTAAAGATCTGTGGTGTTGTTAAGATCTACTTATTTCAGCCTGTTTGTTTGCAAACCTTCACTCTTTCTCTTGCTAATGAACAGCAGAAACTATTGCAGATTAAATCATTTAGACTTAAAACCTCTATTCATATAGTTTCACATTTAAAGGAAAGTGGATGGTGTTATAGGCAAGCTTAATGTGAGTGATCAGGCAAATAGTTGATTTCTACCATCCTGCAACACCACTAGGTTTTGTATATGCTGCACTGCACTGCATACTGAACTGGGGATGACTCTGGAGTGCCATCTTTTTGACTTTAGTAGGCATTATACTAGATTTTCCTGTGTTGGAAACTAGAAAATGCAACTTCCAAGTACAAGTCATTTGCACCATTATAACCTGCATTTGTCATATCTTTAAACTTCCACCTGTAAGATTTGTTCCATATAAGGACAGAACTTGCAGGTAAAAGATTGGTACTTATGACCATATTGTACACCTACAATAAACCTATATTGTATGTAGGTACTTTGTCATATCAATAAGACAAAACCTTATTAAAAGCAAACCTTTCTTGGCTTTCACATGTGGTGAAACGCACACATTTTGAAACTCTCCCCACAACAATAAACAATTCTGGGTGTTTCTCTTGAAATGTCATTAAGTATTTATTGCACCTTGTGAAGGAACATTGATTTATGCCAGTGACAGATGATCCTGGGATCTTTATAGGGTGGAGGCCTGCATAGTGTGTGTGGGGGTGTGTGTGTGTCTGTGTGTGCATACATCTGCACAGCTGGGTGATTTCAGCATCAGAAATCATCCAGCAATGCTTTGCGTTTGGCAGGAAAATGTTAAAACCCGAGCCAAATATTTGGCAGTGTGGACCCCAGCTATCATATACAGTGGCCACATGGGCACACAAATGTTCAAGCTCACTGCAGAAATAGTGAGAGATTTAGAGCGGTCCATATAGCCAGAGTCATTTCATAATGTGAACTATAAATGCAGGGTAAAGACGGTGATGTGTTCAGATTACTCATCGAAAGACTAAAAATCTGATGCAGTGAATGTTTTTTTTTTTTTTTTTTTTTTTCCCCTCCTAGCAAAGTTATGTTCAATAAAATTAATTTCTTCTTCCATTTTTTTTATTTTGGAAATTTGATTTCTTTAAGCTTTTCAACAATTGCATTCACTGCCACTAATGACAAAACATTCTTGCATTGCTTCAAAGTACAATTCTTTCAACCATTTATCTTTCTCTGATCTTTTTGTAAACTGTGTTAAACTCATTTGTATCAGCTCTCAGTTGATATATTTCTTGATCCTCTCTCAAAAAAAAACTAATTAGTGCTGACCAATGGTCAGCACTAATTAGTTTGTCTATCTTTCTATATTTGTTCATGAGATAACATCAAGCTATACAAAGACATTGTATTTGTCTCTGCGATTTTAAGGAGAATGGGTGTGTTTCTGATAGCGTTAGTACTGCCAAAGAAAATAAATGTTTTTTTTTCACCATGTTGTACAAAAGCAATCTGTGGGCCAGATTCAGTTTCAACATTATCCAGGGGAAACAAAACAGCTGATATTTCAGAACACATGGAGTTCTTGAGAAAAACTCTGTGATGACAGTTCATTATCTAAAAAGTGATTCCACCCCCCCCCCATTTTTTTAACAGTTTAGGCAGAAGATTTGCTAATGACATAATTATTTAATGTGTTTATGTTCACAGGTCAGAGACAGAGTTGTACACAGACTTGCTCAAATAATTGCTCTCATATTTTCAGTCAATTGTGTTCAGGCTTGTGGCTAAACGTTTTTATATTAATCTCAGTGACAGAAATCGAGGAACATGAGAACAGCTGTGACAGGGGAAAAAAAAGGTGAGAACAAGGCCACTGATTACAGCTTAAAGCTGCTGAAGAGTGATGATGGTATTGAGTAAGCCAAACTACAACATTAATTCATAAAACAATGTCTACAACAGTACTGTGAAGTTCCTCTGTTGTGAATCCAGTGTGCCTTAATTTCACCGCAGTAGAAGATGAGGGTTTATGACCAAAATATGCAATCAGAAAACACTAAAATTTTGGTGATGTTCACCTTGCCTTTGTAATTTCTGCTACTATTCTGACCTACATTGTCACTCTGATGTGCAAAGGTCTGCAACTGTATGTTTCTTTAAGTGACTGTAACCTCAATAGCCTACTTTTTATTGGCCAGGGATGCATTCAAAAATGCAAGTCTAAGTTTTTCCACATGATCCATGTCTTTTCCTCTGTCGTTTACTTCCAAGCACCTCACCCATGTTTACTTGACGTCTGGGTTTTCACTTGAAGGAAGTATGTTGTTTTTGTCACTAAGGAAATATGTCCTGTAATCAGACATGTTTATTTGTCAGGGCTCAAAACTCCCTGGAAGTGTTGTGACGGTCTGTGCAGTCAACATGTCCTGGTTGACTGCACCTGGCACAATCTTCCTGTCATCCATGATTTGATTCATATCAAACTATTATTTTGGTTTTCAGGCACAAAGAAAAAAATTGGCTGTTTAAATGTTTTTCTTTCTCTCTCCGCCTCTGACTCTGCCTGCCTACAGGTGGTGAGTTATACACAGGGCTGACCGCAGATTTTCTTGGAAGAGACTCTGTGATCTTCAGGAGCATGGGAGGTCGCACCACCATGAGAACAGAGACTGACCAGAAGCTTCTTCATGGTAAAAATGTCACTTATTTATTTAGATAGCTTGAGCAATATGATCTAGGAGTAAGACGATGGAAATGTGTCTCTGATACTGAAAGCGGCTAACTTTGAGGGTTTTTTCCCCCATAAAGTAGTGATAGATGTCAATAGAAATTCAAAACGTCTATTTAAAATTAGGATTCTCCTTTTAGGTTGTGACTTTTTTCAACCTCCTGTTTACTCCTTCCAGACCCTCGGTTCATCGCTGCCCACCTCATCCCGGATAACGATGACAGGGACGATGATAAAGTGTATTTTTTTTTCACTGAGAAGGCCTCAGAGGGAGGGGACAAGGAGGAGGCCATCCATACACGAGTTGGACGAGTGTGTGTGGTGAGATATCATAATCGCTTCTTATTTTTGAGACGGTAAATGATCATGTTTCCAGCTCTGAGCTTTAGAGGAGCTTTGCTGTGAGTTTGCTTTCTCTTCCAACAGTTAAGTCCTTCTGGGATTTACCAATGAAAACCTCAACAGAGCTGAAGAGCCAGTGATTAGATCTAAAAACCCGACCATGCTATTTACTTCACAAATAACGTTACAGGACCGGGGATAATGTGCTTAATACTTAAGTCTTTTTATTATGACACTTGAAAACTTTTGTGTTGAAAGGACAAATTTATCCTAAAGTATTTACTTTTCCCTACAGGAGTGTGAAAGTGTCATTATAAGATAAATGTTTTCTTCTCCCAAACTACATGCAGCTGTCAAATTTCCCAACCAGAGACTCGAAACGCATTCCAAGTCCTGCAACATTCTTTCACGCATTGATTTGTCTTACAAAACCATATGTTCCTTGAGAAGTCAGCATAAAAAGTATACCATATTTTTTTATTCACTTATGCACACAGCTGCAGGGCTGAAAAGCGGTATGTTGTCAGAAGACAAATATTTTCAAAAATATATTCATAAAATCATACTTTTAACTTCCTTTGAAAACTTTTATCTCTGTGTCTTCCTCTCTTTCTTTTCCTCCTGCAATTTCTTTTGTTTTTTTGCGACTACAGCACAGTAAATTAATTTAAGCTTTAAATTGAAGAGCATTCAATATGCAGCTTTATTATAGAGCATCTACAAAGCAGGACATAGGTACAGTAATCAGAAGGAAATGACCAACTGGAATAAAAATGCATCATATAATATTCCAATCGGAATATTCTGATCAGTTTCAGCTTGATAGGAATGAATTTGTAATCTAAGCTTGTGTAGGACTTGATGGGAGTTCAAGTTCTACACCTTTCTAGGAAAATTTTACAACTCTGCGTACATCAGTGTTTCTATTGTGAATACAGCTTGGTGCATTTAGACGCAAAAACAGCAATTAGCAATCTGGTTCAGGTTTGAATTGCATTGTGGGTGTTCAGTCATTTGCCTGTCCTTCTCCCATTATTCTCTGTTTTGTGATGATCAGCATATGTTTTGCATATTCATGAAGGTATTCGTTGTGCCTGCTAGTCTCGTCATTTTGCTGTCGTAATCCTGTTTGCATGTTGTTTTTCGACGTGTGTGGCGAATATAAAGTTTAATCTGTTTTCATATACGCAATCCTTTTCAAGATCAGGCCACACAACCAATAATTTAGTCATTTTCTGAGTCTGAATTGAAGAGCCTCAGAATTACTTCGTCACACGGTTCATCAGTCTGTCTTTTGTTATTGGTGTCGATTTCTCTTTCATCTCGAGACAATGTTGCACTTGAGCTTGAGCTGTCCTCTTCATCACGCACTCCAGCTTTTAGAAAACCAGTGGGTGAAAGTTCTTGTATTGGCCGCATCATTGTTTAAGTCACAGTGTTCAAAGTATGTGAAAAAAGTAGCGGCTTGTAATCTGGAAATTGTTCATTTCTGGATTATTTTCCCTCCATTCCAGCACTTATCTGTGACAATGTTGATTAGTTGGTTTGAGGACGCGTAATTTGTTTGACTTTTTATAAAATCTCATTTATCAAACCATGTGCATGAGATTGATCAGGATCTTTATCTTTAAAATTGGGGCTCTTACGCCGATAAAACCCTCCCTTACATGCCTCTATGAGGAATCCTGAAATTATAGACGGAGTCCACACGTGTCATTCTTTAATCTAACATGTTGGTCTTCAATTAAAACCAAAAGCATGAATAACGTCTGTTTGGAAATAAATGCCCAGCTGTGTTTATTTGGTTGTTTGTCTCCATTTTCCACCAGAACGATGTTGGAGGACAACGAGTTCTAGTCAATAAGTGGAGCACGTTCATAAAAGCCAGGCTGGTCTGTTCTGTTCCTGGACCTCATGGCATCGACACGCACTTCAACCAGCTTGGTGAGAAAAAAGCACAGACACATCAGAGACACCAAAAGTTCCATTGTCATATTTGGAAACTTTGATTGGAACCTTCATTAGCCCCACCACTTTCTTAACAAGCTAAGTATTTAGTGGTGATGCCTTATCAAACTCACATCACACATATTTTCTTTTTTAATTTGAACCAGAGGATGTTTTCCTGCTGCGGACCAAGGATGAGAGAAACCCGGACATCTATGCAATTTTCAGCACTATCAGGTAAACACATCTGCAGTAAAATGTGTTTTTATCATCCACTGAATGTCGTTAGGTCACTCACATAGTGTGGATGAAAACTAAACAATGTTTTACTCTTAACTCAGTGATGACCAAAGTCAGTCCTCATTTGTGCGCTGCCCTGCATGTCTTTGATGTTGCCCTGATTCAGTACAGCTGAGTTAAATAAATGGGTCATTAACAAGCCTCTGCAGCGTGAGGCGACATGCTGGGGAAGCAGTTCAGCCATTTGAATCAGCTGAGTTGGAGCAGAAACACATCTGAGCTCTGCAGGATACCTCCCTTTGAGGACTGGAGCTGGACAAAACTGCTATGAGTGATTTATTGTAAGAGTCAATAACTCTGCCCAGACTAAGTTGTAGATCATTTTGAACATCTTAAATAATTATGACTGCCATGACTTGAGTTCAGCTGTTTATAGGTTTGATTTCTCCTTACATTATGTCAGACTCTATATTTTCCATATATCTGTTGGTTCATCATCTTACCATTATAAACGGGTGTAGATTTGATTTTAGAATGTAATCACACAACATGATACAAATAATCTATGTGATTGTTGTTTTTGTTCTCTACAGTAATGTTTTCCAGGGTTTTGCTGTATGTGTTTACCGTATGGCTGACATCAGAGAGGCTTTCAATGGGCCCTTTGCTCACAAAGAGGGGCCTAACTATCAGTGGGGCCCCTATGAAGGCAGGATGCCTTATCCAAGACCAGGAGTTGTAAGTGATAGATCACCAGCCATATTTCTTGTAATTAAAGATTTGCTCATATTTAGTAAACCTTACTTTTTCAAGTCTTTATAGTCCTAACTAAAACATATCTACACAACAGTTGACGGGTTTAAGGTGTAAAGTGTTTTGCAACATTAAGGTGCAGCATAGCTCTACATCCAGATGACATGCTTTTATATTTACTTTGATAATTTCAGGAATCTAAATGTTTAAAGATTTATGTTTGTAAACTGTACGTACAAAGGTGAAGATTCAAATTGGTGAGAAACTGCTCAGTTCAACCACTATAAACAATGTGATGTTTTGTTTGATAATCAAAAGGAAAGTTGGAACTCATTTTAAAGCAAAGCAGTGATCCAACAAACTGGAAGCACCTCAATGCCCATAAATCTCAGTTAAAAGCTTGTTAAAGCCATTCCAAGTTTCAGGATTAAAGGTTGTTTATGCATGGAACATTGATTGTATTAGAAAAGCATTTGTGCATATTAATGCATTAAGTTTTATACAGCAGAGATTGTCCTGTGGTTTTCTAATTTGTTAAACATTTTTACTGCATTATTATGGCGGCCGTATTAGTTTCCAATGCAAGACAGAATCAGCTGGAAGTCTTTTGTAGATGCAAAATTATGAGAGATGAACAGGGTAGTTTGTGTAGTGTTGGAGAGTCTGGGGTTTGATGTTTGTGTCACTAATTATGGAAAAAGGAAGATTGAGTATAGAAATATTTTTCTCCACTCAATTGTAATGAATGCTTCATTACACGAACATTAAAATCAAATCAAATTTTATTTGTTTGGCACATTTCAGCAACAAGGCCTTTCAAAGTGCTTTACATCACAAAAATAATAAGTCATGGAACACAGTCAACAATTGAAACAACATTTAGCTGTTACACATCAGATATTGTTGATTAATGTTTCATTAATCACGATTCAAAAGCAACTCTTAACAGGCTGGTTTTAGTCTAGATTTAAAGACACTTAGTGTTTCGGCTGTTTTGCAGTTTTATTACACACTCGGGTTAAAAATCTGAATTTATTAAATTAAGGCATTTTTAAAATTCAATTATTTATTTCTTTCATCTGCTACATCACAACATACATTTTAGTCAATCGACAGTTTTTTAACTACTGACATTAAATTCACAGATAAATACGCACATGCTCAACATTTTCTAAAACTGACAATTTCACTACATTTGGCTTCTAAACTCTGAGATTAGGGTTTTGAATACAATATTTGTATCTTAAACTGGATAACAACAAAGCATTGACAGTCATAAATAGTTAAATAACCTACTCCAGTTTTTCATATTGGAATGTTAAACACATCTAAGTTGGTTCAGGTAGCCTGCCTATTCAAATATCCACTTTAAGCTTCACCACCACTGGTGCAACTACATGCTGACAGATTTTGATGAATCTATAGTCGTGTGCAAGTTACACAAAGCTGTTTTTCAGTTCTGAGTAAGTAGCCTAAAACTCTAGGAATAGTTTATTAGGTTCACAGTATGTACAAAAACTAAGTAAGAAAAATATTATGGGATAGGAAGAGGTATAAAAAACATTATATATGAGGTGTGGAAAGTTTCCATATCGGTAAAGTAAACTACTGTAAGTGGAAGTGCAGCTGTTGTGACTGTACACGGCACAGACCCCCTATCCTGGATTACGTCCTGACTCTGAGTGGAGCTCTCAACCACATCGCTGTAACTCAGCCTCATTACACACAGACACACACGCGTGTAAGCAGGGAATGCATACGTAAAACGATGTTGCACGGGCTATTCTGCTTCATTACCTGAGTGAATGAGAGAGCATGGAGGAAAAAGATGAATAATGTGGTGTCTCTTCGCCGACTCCCTGATTAACAGGAATGTCTTGGCTTCAAACGAAGAGGAAAAACTTGAAGAAAGACATTGAAAGAAAAAAAAACTGTAAATCAGAGTAAAATAGTGAGGAGGCACAGGAGGTAGGAAGAGATTTGTTGTTTCGTATCCAAGGTTTGACATCTTTGAAACCTGGATTTCAAATATTTATCTAACATTTTAAATCAATCTTAAAAATCTAAACCTAGAGAAAAATTACGTATGCCTAAGTTAGTATTTTATCTTACTAAAACTTCAAAGAACTGAGAAAGTACTATTTCTGACATATAAACCAAATTTCCAAAATACCAGTCTCACTCTCATTTGTCCAGATGACAAAATATTGTCTCACTGTAAAGTAGACTTGTGCTGGAGTAAATTTTAAGCTGGGAAATGGACATTTAAAAATAATGACTGTAATCTTCTTATTCTATTTTTTCTTTTTGGGTCAGATGTGTACCAAAAAATAACCTCACCTATTATTTTTGGTGAGACAACCCTCAACCGTTATCGCTGCTTAGTGGCCTTTACTCCAAGCAGCTTATAGAGACCGTTTTTCAAGCCTCTTCTTGTCAGATGTGTTTACAAGATCAGTAATTGGTCTTTTTGTCTTGCATGTTGACATGATGCATTTTAAGGTGCACAACACGTCTTAGAGAGCCGGGTCGCAGCATTCCTGATGTCCTTTTACATCCAGAATATTCTAATGTGAAATTTACAAACGACTATGACAATAAACCAAGTCATTGAAATGACTGTAAAACTTGACTGAAATACAAGTAATGTGGGAGAGCATAATGCTTTTGGAAAGGTAGCGCTCCTTGAATGAGTGAAATTATGAAAACTTTAGAAAAGACAAATGAGGCATCACTTTTGATGGCTTTTGCCACCTGCAGAATAAATACAGCCAGCTATCTGCCAGGATTCCAGTATTATTACCCTTTACTCTAAGCATAATGCAAACCAGTTGTCTGGAAGATTAATGAAATGTAGCTGTGCATGACAAAGGCTTTGGCCGCTCCCATCAGAAATCCAGATCTGCATTATGAGCAAAGCTAGAACTCCAATAGCTTGCGTAAATGCTCACTTTTGGACCGTTTTCAGCCTTCCTGATTATTTTAGTGATACAGTATCTCTGCCAAGTACTTTGTTCATTAGATTTCCTATCCCTACAGTGGCATAAGCTGGAGCTTCTACAAACCCGCAACAGTGGTCATGAACTTTTATCCAGTTTTTCAGTGAAATAAAACTCTAATGAGGGTTCTTTGAGTCGAATTTAAGACCATAATTAGGCTACAGGTTGTTTGGAAAACATTTACAGTGTGGTGTAAAATGGTGGGAATTTGTAATTAGAGTAGAACATGGTAATCTCTTCCATCTGTTGCTTTTGCTTTGACATGTCCATTCCTTTCTCACTTGCAGCATGCTTTAGCATACATTAGCCAGTAAAAGCTGAACGACATAAATACTTTTATCTTCTTCTTGCTCATCATCTGTTTCTCGCCCTTCTTCCCGTCTTGCCAGTGTCCAAGTAAAATCACCAACCAGCCCGGCAAAGAGTTTGGCAGCACAAAGGACTTCCCTGACTCTGTGCTGCAGTTCGCCCGCAGCCACCCTCTGATGTGGCGCTCGGTGCTCCCAGCACTTCGCCAACCTGTGCTGGTGAAGGCCAACATTCCTTACAAGCTGAAACAAATTGTAGTTGACAGAGTGGAGGCAGAGGATGGGCAGTATGATGTCATGTTTGTTGGTACAGGTAGGCTCAAGTGGTCTAATGCCTATTTCAAAATGCAGAACTTGCACATGGTTACTTATTGCACGTTTGGTTTTCAGACATCAGATTTTACTCGTTCAGTTGAGTTATGCTGTGAATCTGTTTAATTTTAAAAGATTTACTTGTACATGCAGCTCACAGGATCACATCATTATCATCGCACTACAGATTCTTAAGATAAATTTGGATTTTATTTATTTTTGCGAAGATCTGATGTGTTGGCATGATTTTTAGCATTTGAATTTAAGTGTGGTGATATCAGACTTCAGTGTGAACAGTCAGCCGGCCTGAATTGACTAAAGAAAGAGAGTTAAGAAGAAAGAGATGCAATGTGCTGCGTTTACCGAAGTAACTATTGATGCTACACTGTCAACATGTGCAAATCAATTCAAAAGTTTCTAAGTGAAATTATTACTAGCTCCAACAAGGGTAACTTAATGGGAAAACTGTTTCTATGTTCGATATGTGTCAGATATGAAAGTGAACCTAATCTGCTTGAAAAAATCTGATATTGGCCATATATGGGGGTAAAACTGTTGGATTTGGGGCTCTGTTGCCTGCAGTATGAACATTAATGTATTTCTGTTCTTTTTGAAGATGTTGGAACGGTTTTGAAGGTAATTTCCCTACATAGTGGAAACAGTCTGGAGGCGGAGGAGGTCACACTGGAGGAGCTACAGGTCTTTAAAGTAAGTTTTACTTCTACAACTATACAAATGATTCTACATTTAGATAGTATGCATCTTACTTTGCTTTGTATTCAAAACATATCCAGCTTTCCAAAGGTTTATGTTAAGTTATAATGTCATGTATGTTGTATGACATGTGGGTACAAATAGGAGATGGAACCAGCCCTTCATGAAATGTTTCAAATTCTTACAACATCGTTCTTTTGTTACCACCATATTTCATTGCAAATCAATTTTTTTTTTCAGGTACCAATCCCAATCACTTCACTGGATATATCTGTGAAAAGGGTGCGTTGATACGCTAATCTCTTACCTCTGTCACCTTCCAGAAACTGTTCTCATATTGTGCTTCCCTTCATTCTTTTTCTCTCGCCTCCACACAGCAAGCCTTGTATGTGGGCTCTGCAGCAGGCGTGGTGCAGGTGAAGCTGCATCGCTGTGAGACGTATGGGAAAGCCTGTGCTGAGTGCTGCCTTGCCAGAGATCCTTACTGTGCATGGGATGGATCCTCCTGTGCACGATTCGTCCCAAACAGCAAACGTCGCTTCCGCAGGCAAGACGTCAAGCATGGAAACGCGGTGCTGCAGTGTGTGGATCAGGACGGTAGCGGTAAGTGTGCATTCCTCCTCTTTGTGGATTTCAGTGAAAATGCTTTTGCTATTGGACACGGATACAGTTCAAACCAAAAATTATTTATTTCTAAGTAATCATTTAAAAGCCCCTTGTGTTTCTCCTGGTTTTAATCAAAACAAAAATTGTAAAGTAGCCCAATGACACTTCTAAATTGAATCTGTCAGAGAATCTATGGAGAGAGAAGCAGAACTGAATGATTGCAGGCTCTCCAGCCTTAGAGGACAGGAGCACATTGAAGATAAATTGTAAAGTATCAGTGGAAACATTCACAAAGCTGGTTAACAAATGTAAGAAGAGTTTGACAGCTGTAAAGACATTACATATATTTTTTCTGATTATTGAGAAGGCTTTGTATAATGTTTGTGTATTTTTTTTTTTATTGAATGCTAGAGAAATACCAGAAACAAAGTTCCTGTTTTAATAATATAATTTAAAATCTCCTCAGATTATGAATAGTTTTGTATGAAATGGTCAAAATGTGTCTCATCTTAGTAATTGTTTTTAAAATGGAACAAGCTGAACTGAAAATGGTAATGTGGATTTTTAAACACTTGTTTATACAAAGATAGTTTCTACATCAATGACTAATTCTTACAAAACCCTAGAGGCCACATGTAAGGCAATCAATCCACGTGTTGCTTAGGAAGTTCTAAACAGACTCGTATCTCTTCGGTGTTCCTGTGCCACAAGTCTAAACTGTTTACTTGCTTGTAAAAAGAAAACCACAGACTGTTTTATGTAGCCCACATTTCTCAGGGTAAACTTGGAAGTCTTTGAGAATGTGTTATTTAACTTGTGTAAACGGAAATTTGAGGGAAAACCACTCATACCTAACAGGAGTATTCCAACCATTGACCTCATTCCATGAGGTCAATGGTTGCAGAGAAGATGCTGCCTTATTCTTCTTGTGCTCTGGAAAACAAATTAAACTGCAAAATGAATTTCTATCCACCTATGCAAATGTTATACTCCTGTGTGACTGTAACGTCTGCATCCACCCATATCCTTCATTGCTCCCCTCTACACCTCAAAACACACTAGATGACTCCCTCAAAATTAAGTAATATTTAGAGTATTGCTGACAGCAGTCAGTCATGTTTACTGACAAGTTTTCAACAACATGGCAGTTTAAAGTGCTTTACATGATAAATCAGACAATTTTTGACTAGCTACTAATTAAAGGCATCTTTAAAGATGTGAGTTTTTTGGCTTTATTTAAAGAAACTTAGTGTTTCAGCTGTTTGTTCCTGATTTAAGATGCATAGAAGCTGGTTGTTCTGGTTTTGTGATGCAAATCAGACACAAAACCAGAAGACCTGATACCACAACTACAGATCTTGAATGCATTTTGGTGCATCAAACTGTCCCCAGCCCCTGCTGGTGTTCCCTGCTTCTTTGTTAAAAAAATAACAAATAAAAATCAAGGTGTAAGTATTTCAGCAAAGATTTGTAGCTGAAAAGTTGGAGAGAAACAACTTACAGTTAAAGACTGAACCAAGTCAAGCATGTTGTTACTTCATGTAACAATTAACAATTATTGAAAGCTGACGGGATAAAAGAGGCAGAAGCACTCATTCCACTTTTTAAATCCTTCCACAGCCAAAAAAATTAAATAAAAATAGATTCAAGTGCAATGTTTATAATTTTGACAATAAGAGGGTTCAAAACAGATTGGAAGACATAATGGTGATTTAAGAGTTAGCAGAAAGAGACATGTCTGTATTTGTTCACACACCTGAGTGTATGGTGGTGGAGCGATGAAAGACGCCTCTTTATAAGCCTTTCAGTGAACCTTAGTGGACAAGTTGTCTTTGCTGAAGACTTTTGTTAAAGTGTGACAGGAGAGATTTTATAGCGGCTTAGTGTGAATTCATCCCTTTCCAAATTCCTGCAGCCGTTTCATAACCACTCATTACCATTTTGTCCCTTTTTTAACTTAAATTTGATGCTTACAAAATAAAATCACTTTATATACATGTACTTAAATCATTGTATAATTATTTTAGTTACGTATTTTACAACATTTTGTATATAATTGGTCACAAAATCATTTAATTTAGTCAGAGATTATAGCACCCATTTTCATTTTTATTCAACATTTTTAAATATTCAATATTTCTTCATTTTTATAGTCCAAATAATAGGCTTTTTTTTCTAAAACACCAGCATATTTGCATGACATAAGCTTAACCAATTTCAAGAATAATTAATTTTTTCATAGAAATTTAGTTCTCAGTCATAAGTGATTCGGACAAATTTTATTGTCATGCTTCTTCTGACAGTCTAAGTTTTCTCTAACTCTATATTTTTTCTTTTTTGAGAAGACCTGGACGTGACTGAGGACAAAGTTGTGTATGGGACGGAGAAAAACAGCACCTTCCTAGAGTGTGTCCCTCGCTCACCGCAAGCTTCCGTCACCTGGCTTGTCCAACGCGATGACCGCAAGGAAGAGGTACAACGACTTGCATAAACAAGTCAAAATCACACATTAGAGGTGTCAAAATGAAAGGCACGTTCATGGTGGCAAAGAGGAAAAGTGTTAGAGCGGGGTGAAACCTTTGTGTGGTTTGAACAACTGCCTGTAAAAGTGAGATTAGTCATGTGGCTGGCACATTTGACAGCCATCTGACATGTGGTTCAAATTAAGCAGTTATATTTCAAAGGAAAATGCTCAATCACTTCGTTGCTTGGATAAACAGCGAATTCTCCTCTGGCCTCCACAGCCACATGCTGCCGACGGGTCAAGTATCACTTAAATGTCTCTGCTGGCCACTATGACTTAAACACAAAGCTGTAAAGTCTTCTAAAGCTGTATTTAGAAAATGATGTTGCTGGGTGGAAGGACACCCACAGAAACCTTTTGTCCGTTTGAGGTTCTGCTCCTCTGAGCTCAACTGAATGTCTCGCACCGCCATTCAAGTATTAAGGCATTACTACCCCTCTCCATTTCCCTGCAAATAAACATTTAGCTGCCACTAGCTGACAAGACTGCTTGTTTGAGTTGGCAACAGGTTACTGCTGGAGAAACAGAAGGGCAGAATGTGAAAATGTGGGAGACAGGAAGCCTGAATTATATAGGGGCAACAGGGAGCGTTCCACTTGTTATCTGAAAAACATAAAAGGGACAATAGGAGAAAATAAACATGGAAAAAAAATCTCTGGAGATCTTGTTGTTACAAGTTGTGCTGAGGAAAGAGAAGCAGCCGACGTTCTTGTTTTTGTTCTTATTCAATGAAAGATGAAACATTTTCTCAGCTCGCATTAATAGGAAGTGTTGGGCTTTGCCTGCAATCTTCAATCTTTAAACCAACACTTTTCAAAGAATTTTATAGGCCATACAGGAGGCAGAGCAAACATGTGTAAGACGTTGGCTCTTTTTTAAAATTAAACAAAGGTTCAAATTCAAATTTAACATAAATTAGGCAGAAAATATTCTTCATATGATGATTAACACGCACAAACAATTATTTTCTCTCTGTCCCATTTAGGTGAAGCTGGATGATCGTGTGATGTCAACAGATCAGGGTTTGCTGTTTCGTCATCTCTTCCGTCAGGACGAAGGGGTGTACATCTGCCGCTCCCGAGAGCACAGCTTCAGCCAAACCCTGGCCCGCATCTCCCTCCAGATCCTCCAGGCGGACACGGTGGATGAGCTCATTGCCCGTGACATTGCGGGCATCTCTGACGGGTTCAAAGACCGGTCTCCGGGGAACCACAGGCCCTGGATGCCTTGCAGCGCGGGGCCTTACAGCAGGGGTCAAATCGGCCAGTCGCGCACGTGGTTCAAGGACATCATGCAGCTCATCGGGCCGTCTAACCTGCCTCACGTTGAGGAGTACTGCGAGAGGATGTGGTGCAACGACAAGCTCCGGAGGAAGCACAAGAGCATGCTGGAGAAATACCGCCAAGCTCAGGAGAGTGCCAGGAAGGCGCGCAGTAAAGGCTCCGGAGAACGCAACCGGACGCCACGAGATCTCAGAGGACGGCCAGAGTAACACCGGAGAAAACGAAGGATTCGAAATCAAAGAGATAAAAAGAGCATCCTTCGTTTTTGGTTCGGATCAGGATGGTTTTGGGAGCCAATTAAAAGCCTGTCCTAATCAATCGCCGTATGAGAATCTGGTGGATTAGTCTGTTTTTGCCATAAAATAGTGTTTTCATTTAAAAATAAAGAAAAAGATGAATTCATTCATTCGAGTGTTTGACAATGAGCGATTTTAATAATGTTCATAGGTGAAGGACATGAACTTGTCTGTCAGTAAAGACTGAGATTTTATTAGCACACAGTAACAAGAGGCTTTTATGCTGAACTGTGTATTACAGTATATTCCTAGGATGGTTTTTCAAGTGAGAGTCGTCAAGAATTTCTTCACTCATATCATTCTGTTTTTGTTACAGTGACAAATTTTATCATAGCCCTCTACGCCAAGAAAACTGCAAACTTGAGATTTATAAGATATGTGCATGTCGGTGTGATTTTGCTTAGTGTGGACCTTGTTTTATGTTTGCTATTTATCCTTAGTGACTCTTATGACACTTAATGTGTTGCTGATATCAAGCTTTTCGTTGTAAGTTGGAGGAACATCTGAAATTCTCCTGCACACACTCTCACATTAGTATACGTTTAATCTCTGAGTGAATATTGTTCCATTACATATTTAATGCTTGATATTCTATACTCTTACAAACTCAGATTATCTGAAATTTCACTCAGCTACAACACTGAATGCATAAGCTCAAGTATCTAAAGATGACATTTTCTGAGACGACTGTTGATGGTTCAACGGATCAAAGACACATGATCTCACTGCCGTGGGCTGAACTTTTCTTTAAACACAAGATAAAGATCAACAAACCCAACTTGCCGACACAGAGATGGAAACTTCTCTGCGGCGATTGTTTTGGTTACGGACTGTAACAAACTGTAAGACACAGGAAGACCAAAAAGTGTGTGAACGTCGTGGATGTGCGGCCAAAATCGGATCCCACCGAGCAGACCGTGGCGTCTGGCACGGAGATGTTCTGCATATCTTTTGGTTCCTGTGGAAGCGATGGTCAGCTTTGGACCTGGCTTTGCTGGCCTACAGTGATGTGGATCCAGTGTGGGGCAGAGAGAAGGGGGTTGAAGCCCGAGTCGGTTCTTTTGGTTTTTAAATGAGTTTCATGACCAGCTCATTGTCCAGTTGCATGGAGCTCTTAGAACACAGTTGTTGCCATTCGGCTCCAGTGTTTAGATGGACGTTACATTGTGTTTTGTTGCTTTATTGCATTACACATAAGGCAATGTTATTTATACATCGCTAAGGGTTTTGGTATAAGAGTCGCAGACCATTTCGAATGCTTAGGAACCCTTTTCATCACAATGAAATTGTTTTTTTTTTTCTCTCTAATTGCATTTTTGAAAAATGTTTTCAGAATCTTTGCTTTTTTAGCTATTTTATGCAGTAACAGTTTAATCTCTTCCATCATGAGACAATATTTTAAGGGACTTTTTCCTTAAAATGATGGTTTCTTAGGTCAGGTCATTTGTTTTCTGCCTTTCTGTTGAGCTCCTCAGAGACATGACAAGAAACCACAACTGTCAAGGTTTTTTGTGCTTTCTATTTTGTAAATACTATTTTTAAAATGTTACTTTTTGAACCATTCTTTATGTCTTTTCTGTTGAGTAATTTTTATATATTTCTTTTAAATATGATTTTTGTGCTTATTGTAACTGGAATTGGCTCGGATCCACCACTATAAAGTAAGCATATATTAAAATTGTTTGGAATGGAAATGCCATACACTCAAATCTGTAGCAGTAAATTGTATTTTGTAAAATTTCTTTCCCTTTAAGAAATTTTTTATTTCTTTCATCTTTAATTCACTTCGGTTCCAATAGGTGGGAGAAATGCCAGCAAAGACACATCTTTGCTAAGATTAGGACTCAAAAATGCATTAAAGAGTAAAAATGCAAAATCCTTTTAAATTATTTAGGTATGAAGGTTTTTAAAAGCAACGCTGTGTTATTGTACATTAATACATGAATAACATTAATTACAAGTATGTATGTTTCATATTAAAATCATGATTCAGAAAACTGTTTGGCTCGAGTGCTAAACCCTGAAGAACTCCTTGGCATGAAGATAACAAATATCACATTAATGTAAACAGAAAAAAGATGCTGTACTAATTGTGTTCCTTTTTTATTAGAAAAACAACAACATAATACTGATTAGCTTTGTTGCTTCACTGAGTGAATAATTTTTCAAGGTGAAACAGAAAGAAATGGCTAGGAAAGAACAGAGGAAGGTTTAAAATGGTTTCTTTAAAACGGTACTGAAAGCATCTAATGCAACTCTTTTTGAAACTTTTAAAGTTCTTACATTTTTATACTCTGAATTACCGACAAACTATTCCCTTATATTGACACTTAGTATTCTGGTATGTAGAGCACAACAAAGCTCATAAAATACCTTAAGGCTTGTTCTAAATATTGATCAGTGTGTCTTCCTAAACTACGAAGAAAAAAGAAAAAATTATATTTAGTTTATGTATTTGTTGGATCTTTAGATTTGTTTAACCCAGATTTATTGCCATCAAATAACCTAATACCTGCTCAATTTATAACCATTAAAGTTTTTAAACGTGTTTAAATTGAATTTTCTATTTTAAAACAACTTGACTAAATTAACACTTAACTCTTATACCCAAATTGTGCATTTGTTGACATGAACAAATCTAGTTTTCTTTGCATCCAGACAAACAAAATCCTTCAGCTGCAGTTATAATACAGTGTAAACTGCATTTTGAATAATTTTAATTTTCTTCTTGTTATAGTTTGCCTCATTCAGTGTATTAATGCTTCATTGTAAAATTAATTTGAAACACTGCTTGTGTGTTTAATGCTGTGACAGTTGACCCAATTAAGCATAGAGATTCAATAAACGTGTTATCTTTATTCAACAGTGATTTGTTCAATAAGCAGTTTCATTTTGATATTTTACTTTTAAGCTTGTTTTCTTTTCCATAGTTAAAAGTTCACAGAAAAGTCTGTATTTAAAACTGAATGCAGAATTTTAATAAAGAAAAGAAAATCTTATATTAAAATGAACTTTGTGAACAACTTTGTAAGCTGGTCAATGGGTGTAAAAGGAAAATTAAATATGTATTTATGTTTTATTTAAGTCTGTTTCTACCATGCATGCTACAAACATGTACACTGTTTATAACAATTAAAGGTTGATTGTTTTAAAATCAAAAGCTGACCCCGTATTTGTTTATGATTTCATGAGAAATCCTAAATATCCTCCTGGTGTTGAGTTTTAATGAGAACAAAACAATAGCATCACACAAAGCCACAACTTCTCCTCTAACTTTAGTGTCTATAGCACTGAATTTGTCATGAATAGGTGTGGTGGAGGTGAGGCAAACGCTTGGGACCCAGGAGAGATTGCGAGTGATGATGATTTAATGGCAAAATGAAGAATACAGACAGTCCACAACCGGGGCAGCACTGCAGAGCAGGAACACAGGGGCTAAAGCAGGTAGCGCACGGCAAACGAGTGGAACAAAGCGACAAACTGGCGAACATTGACGAGGACCCGACAAGGAACACAGGACACAGGTGGGACTAAATACACAGAGGGTAACCAAGGGAACGGGACACACCTGGGATCAATCGAGGGGAGACAGGACAACACGGAGAGCACAGACACCGAACTAGACATGAACACACAGGAAAAACTCGAAAATAAACACAGAAAAACACGGATCATGACAGAATTAAGAAGATGTACGCCTGCATTAGGCTAAGTATTAAGAGTCAGTTGATTGACAACCTAAAAACTAAATTGAACCCTCCATTTTATCTGTATGCAGAGTTGTAGTATCATCTTTGTTACTGCAAAGGTAACTTAACCCTGAAATGTGTTGACACATGTTAGTTATTACCATACACGCATATTTCAGGACAAGAATTCAAGTCATAGTTATGCCAGATCTCACGTGTGCGACTTCAAAAGACTTTCAAGCAGCAGGGAGACATGTGTGCAAGTGATTGGAGAGTTGTGAGCCCAGTGCTGACCCGTGACGTTACCCAGTCACCGAGTCTGCCCATACGTGACTGAAGGCTAATTGGGCTGTAACATCTGTTGAGAACAGGGCCGACAATGGCAGCTTTTCACTTCAGCAAACACACCATCATACAAAAAAAAACAAAAAAAAAACCCTGCAATTCACATCTTGCCAATGGTTTCAAACACAGAATGTGAGCTTCTAAAAATCTCAGACTTGACTCACTTCACACTGTCTGCTCTTCTTCAATAGTTCAAAAATCAACATAATTACAGAGTGTAGTAGTGGGAAGCTATAAGATGCTGAAGGAAATGTCTGAAAGGTTTTACTAGGACAGTAAGACTTTATTTCTGGTTAATTAGACTCACTTTAAAAGTAAATAAAAGATAGTTACTCATAAGCTTTACATAGGTGCTGTCTTCTCAGCATTTATTCTTCGAAAAGTAAGACAGCTCATCATATGCAGGGCAAAGCAGTCACAAAGTGTCTGCAGAGTAACTGGACAGAAGTCTCAGTGGAAAAGTCCTAGCTAACCATAATGGATCTCCAAAGGCCAAGAAACAAACCGATTTGACCAACCCAGATGGTAAAATGCATCAGTTCTAGGCTCTGAGGTGTTGAAATCCAAAGGTGTGAAGAAAAACAGCTTCACGGTCAGAGGGATTAGTTCAGCAGGGAATCTCTAGAATCCAGCTTGAAAGGTTATGGATATATAACATACCTTTGTAGTTTCTTATCTGTCCATGAAAACATATTCTACAGGCTTTCCTAGGATTTATTTGGATGCTGTCCGTTAGGATCCTGAAATCTATAGTCTGCACTCGTTTGTAAACTTTTCCTCCTGATTTTCCATCAGCAGGCTACAGGCCCCCAACGAACCCCAGCAGAAAGCCAGGGAGATTGTGAAATGCTTTATCTCCCTCCCCCCTTTGCCACCAGATGGTTCTGCTTGGATCATGTTGAATTTGTTGGAGCAGATTGTGATATCTGATTTCGTGGTAAGCTGTGTTTTTTAGCACCTCAGTGTTGTGCATTTTAAAGATAGAGACCAGCATACATGCTTTCATCTTATCACATCTAGATAACTACAACACACTCTTAGCAGGCCTCAGCCTAAAAACCCTTTGATTTGTTCCAGATTGTGAATAATAATGTTTGCCTAAAGTGATAAGATCGCATCGAACCTGTTTAGCATCTTTGAATTAGGTTATGGTGTTTTTATAGAAAGAATATGGAAATTGTGACATTTTAAAGGTTGTTTATTGTCTCTTGGATATATATTTAAACTGTGCCTTCTTGTTTGTATTATTTAGGTCATGTGGAAAACTAGAAGGGGAAAAGACACCTTAAGTGCATCTGACTGACACGTTCTACTTGTTTTCAACACATCCTTATCAAGTAGCTTTATGAGGTGCTTAAATGGCCATGGAGAGCTTTATTATAAGAAATGAGCAACATAAAATACCAGCCAATGTAAAACTTCAAAATCCTCTTGAATTTGATTCAATCAAAAGTTTTCAAACGTTTTGACATTTTGTTTTCATTTGAACTACTCTAATGCTCACCTTTCACTGGGATTTTATGTAGTAAACCAAAGGAAAAGTTTTACATTTCAATTTACGGGGCACACCGGCCTCGTAAATTGACAAGTTCTGCATACATAGGTAAAAAATAAAAATGCTTCAGGTTTTCAGACTTTCATGCTAATAGAAAATGTGCCAATCTGAAATGTATTCGTAATCTTCTGCTGCAGTTAAAGCTGCGGGTTTATTGGATATGCTTTAATCAGCTTTACATGCTGATATTTCTCTCTATTCTTTGTTTTCGACATCAATTTAACGTTTTGCGACAGATTTTAGCGTAGATCTAGGTCTGGACTTTGGTCTGATCTAAACTTTTACATTGTATGTTTTGTTTTTGAAAGGGACCTCTGATAACGTAATCTCGATTTCTTTCTAGGCCAGATCAATGCATGCCTGTGCTATTACACCTTTGAAATTATGCAGAACTTTTGCCAATTTCATAATCAATTAGTAGCTTTGTGTTGATCTGTTACAGAAACATCTGCCAAAATTCAGTTGAAGTTTGTAGTTCTAGTGTCACAAAATGTGGAAAACATTAAGAGGTGTGATTGTTTCTTCCAGGACACTGGAAAAAACGTCCTTCATTTACTGACCATAAATGAAGGAAGCTTCACCAACTCTTTCAGACGTAAAGATGGAAAAAAAAACAACCTTTAAACAGTCTACCTAATTCTGATTATTTAAGTAGAATTTATCAGTTTGAGGTCACAAGCAAAAACACAAACAGAGCTGTGCCTGTTAAATGAAAAACACATGTTGCATGGAGCAGGGCAAGGTCTGCAGCGTTTCAGTGTGAGAACTGATCCTCTCCAGCATTCACAAAGAAAGGCTCTTGTCTTCTATCAGCATCAATGAGTTTAGACTCCTCCAGGATGTAATCAGTAACAAAATAAGATGTTTGAACAAAAAACGGTGTTTGAACTCCACCACATAAAGATAGCCCGACGGTTCAGAGCTAATAGGTCTAAATCGGAGCTTACACAGCAGCTGTGCCCCGTAAATTGAAATGTAAAACTTTTTCTTGGAATTCTTTTAAGTTGACTCAAGAAAACAGGAGGGAGGTTTTACAAATCTTGTCATTGCAGCAGAATATGAGCAAAGGAGAACAATACATTCACCATCATTGCTGTTTCTGCTGAAGGAATACTGGTTTTCAAATATGCTTTGTAAATGTATTCCTATACACTTTACCACATTTGCTATCAAGTATTGTACCACAAACAGTTTTTGTACTGTTTATTGATCTATTCATTTATCTGTCTATCTATGACATCCTTACTCAGTACTGGGGACTACTGAGTTGGTAACAACAAATTGCAATTGACTCTCTGCTTTCGCTAAGTACTTATTCAGGAAGAGAAATTGCTGCAAAGTCACTGAATCAAAGCAGTCAGCTGGGTTTCCTAAGAAATTACATGTTTTATCAAGAGGAAAATATTTTATAACTAGGATTAAATTCTAAGCTTTGAATCTGTTTGCATGATTGGATTGAATTGATGATGTATTTCTACATATTATTAAGATTATACTTTTTAAAATTTGTATTGGGGAAATGAAGCTGTATTAATGAACTGACGTTAATGGAATTGAAATTCTGCATTATGTGGTAAAAAAATAAATAAATCTTCCCAGCAAGATCACACGGTTGTTTACACTTAGAATGGTGCCTCACTGATGAAACTTCAGTAGCTCTAATCAGAGACTCAAATACACTCAGGAACAATTAAAGGTGAACCAGTTTTGGTACAAACTCTTAAACCCAAGGGTGCTTATTCAGTAGCTGCTCATGTTGTGAGCCAAACAGAAGGACTCTTCTTCTAATCTCCCCCCAAACAAACTGTGGGAATTATTTTCTAATTTCCTTAATCCAAAAATATTGATAGGAAATTGATTGTGAGCATATTTGCGGTGAGGTTTTTTGTTTGTTTCATTTCTGTAGAATATTTAGATCAGATGATTTTACATTCCACTCAGTTCTGCTACACTACAATTGTATCTATTTCATGCTTCCTTAACTCTCCAAAATCTTGAAAGACAGAGCGTAAGTATTTGCCAAAGTGCTGCCATTAAATTGATAAAAGTAATTCTGAATTATCTTGAAGTCTGAACCTGCTAACTCACCTGGTGTTTAAAATGCTGTCGGTTTCTCTTAAAGACACAGGGCCCACCATTTCTTTGTGACCCTTTAAATAACTAGTTAACTATTTACTACAATTTATTGCTTTATGTTAAGCAGAAAATATACAGTATGCTTGTGTTTACACAGCCGTCAGGAGAACAAGAGCAGATGCAAAGATTCAACTTTGATGATTAACTTACTGAAACAAGACAGAATAGGACTGGAAGATGTTAAAAGGAAGCTTCACTTTAGAGCATTTCCAGAAAATCTGCAGCAGTTATAAAAGCAAGCAACACAACAAAAAACATAGTTCAGCATTTAATGAAGACACTGAACACTGGAGTCTTGGTGAAGGCACTTTCAGACTTTAACAAGTGATTATTAGGCCAAAACACAGACTGAGTGTGTTTAACCTTCAGCTGTGTACCTACTCTTTAACCTCATTCTTACAGAAATAGGTCATCAGTTCCGCTGTTCACTTCTCATTGTCCACCTAATGAATCATCATTGTGTCCATGAAATAGCAGTCATTAGTCAATACAGTTGATGATATAGGAGCCAGTTAATTTCCTGGTCGCAGTGATAATCTTTTCAACACTTCCAGGAAAACAGCTCCAGCTTTAAACAGATGTTTCTGTAACAACAAAAGCATAAAAACATGTTTTTATGCTGTGCGAACAGTGATGCCATCGCTATTAGAAACGGATGGAGCTGCAGACTAAGTGCTGCTTCCACCCTGAACGGAATAAACAACCCTGAGCAAAACAAACACCTGGTTGGTTAGGGGTTGGGGTTAAGTCGCCGTGGTGAGAAATCTGGCCTTTATGCGACGTACTGCCGGTTGTTTACCTTTACACGCACTCACATCATTTCCTGTTCTTTTCCTGTTCAGTATCAGTGCTGGAATTGGATTTGTTTCTTTTTTTCCAGATCGTCTTAATTGCGCTGGAGGTAACGAGCAGCCTGACAGGACCGGCGCATTGTGAATGATGGCAGCAGCAGCTGTGCGGTGCAGGCACCTCTGGAACAGCCCACCTGAGACCAAACCCTTTTCAAACACACTCTGCTGTTCAGCTAATGTTGTAAAAACTGTCAGTGAATCACTTGACGTACCCACACATTCACACACACTTACACTCTAATGGCATACGATTGTAAAAGTCGGTCAGGAAACAATTAACATTTTTTATTTCTTCGTGATTTAGAGCTAAAAAATTATTTACAACATCTGTCTCTTGTCTCATTCAGCCCTCTTGCCTTTTGTGATATTATGAAAAACTGATTACACGATGAGATTTAATAAACAACCCCATCATCCTCCATTCACCTTTGTGAGGCCTCACAGTAAACAGTTTCTTTCAGTCTAGACAACACTTTAGTTCTGCTTTGTGTTCAAATTTCACAGATGTGCATGCAAGCATAAAGAATCATTCACACATCTTTGAGTGTGTGATCCACATATAGTATATTGGGAAGTCTTTTACTTCCTGCAGATTAACCAGATCTTGTGAGTCATTCTCTTTCCCTGCAAGAGCATGTTGAATGCAATGCAAAAATAGAAAAAAGAAAAAGAAACAGGTTTAACCTTTCATTGTGCAGTAATATGCTCTGATTTTTAGGTTAACTCATACTCAATAAAACCTACACCTTCACGCAGCTGTTTTCATTTGTACTTATAGTAATGCATTTCAGATGCCGATGCATTCTTTCATTGAAGTACCTGTGCAATATTTGGTTGATTTATTGTTTATTCAGTAAGAGGTGTTTCATCCATTTAACATGTGGAAACACTTTACAAAAAGTCTTTAAAAACGTCCTGATCACCTTTAATTATCATAAATACACAATTCAGTATGTTTTAATCTACAGATGTCAATTTAACAGACTCAAAACATATTAAACAAAGTAGTGGGCAACAACAAATATGTTACAGATTTTTAACTTTTGGTTAGTTATTTTTTTAATCATGTGAGCGTTATGACTGGTTTTCCTTTTGGCTTTTTGAGTTAGTTACAGATTCCAAGATTTCTAATTATGTCAAATACATAGAAATAATGAAAAGAAAAAGATATGGGCAGTTGAATGATAAGACTGGACTCAAGCTTTCAGCAGAATTATTCCCTTCACCTGATGAGCAAACTGGGGTTGTTAACAAATGTTGTTCATTTACATTTCTTTGGAAAAGCACCAATCCCCAGCATTGACTGTCAACAGACTGAAAGGTGTTGGATTTTTTATTTTTTTTAATAGAAATGTTCAGGTTTTGTCCTTTTTTCCAATACAGACTCACAGCCTTTTTCCAATAAGGCTGCAAGGGTGCAGCACAGCAGATTGAAGTGTGCAATTGAACTTTTATAAACAAAATCTTTTTACAGATTTGTTAAAACTGTCACCATGTTGTGACAACATAACATGAGACACATAATCTGTGAAAATAAATCAAGCTCTTCTGCCATGTGGTTTTTCAAACATCTGCAGAAACGCACCGTTCCTGGTTAGAAACAACCAATCATAAACAGGAGGAAGGTCTTAGCGCTGTCAATCATGCAGGTGTCCAGTTTCGTTTAAATGAGGCATTGCTTTACGTCTTGCTCTACAACAAAATTTTGAATTTTAAATAAATAAACGTAAAGGTTCATGAAATTGCATTCCCACAAGCCTCTATGATTTTTCTTTAACACTGGAGTTGTAAGAAAGGAGTCCACTTTGGTCTTGGGCCCATATCAGACTAGCCATTAGCTTAAGCTACTGGATCCAACCGTTCTGGATTTACACGTAAAACAGATGCCAATAGAGCTATCTAATGCAGGTAAGCTATCAAAGTGCTCAGCAGCAATTTAGACACTTGTCTAAATGTTCAAAAATAAATCATTTAAAAATTAATTCATTGTATTATGATTTATTAATTTATTTCATGAATGTATTTGTTATTTTTACAAGAAAAGATACTGAAGTTCCACACAAGCATTATCATATTTTATTCCCTTTTAATTTGTTTCCATTTCCAAAATGACTCCTAATGGAGTCATTTTCAGAAATGTTTGTACTTCCCTTTGACATGAAATCATGTGCCAACTATGTCATCATTTGAATATGAAGTCCAAGACGCTCCAATGACATGACTCATGAGCGTCTTGGAGTGACTTTGAATGTCCTAAAAATCGCTACATGAATTTGATGCATTATCATTATTATTCTTATTACGATTCAGGGAGGAAGCAAGACCTTGAGCTGACATGAAAGATTGAATTTCCTGGTTTTCCTTCGGGGACATTTTCTCTGGCTGAAGGTGTTCCTGACTAGTCCAAAGTGCTCAGCAGCAATAGTGTGGAGTCCAAATAGTCTGCTTCTTTGTTCTTCAGAGGACATAACACTGATTAGATACGCCAATCTATTGTGGGTCGTACCTTTTCCACACAGCAACGTTTAAGCTGTAATGCAAACCCTTTGCTGCTGATCAGCCGTAACTGAAGATTCTCTAATGTCTAAGTACAATAAACTTTCCCAGATTGTCAGTCAGTTAATTCTTTCAAATATTTTATCCCTTATTGTCTTTGTTCTCTTTTCTTACCTAACCCACTAGTTTCCTCACAAATAAATATGTGATTATTTGTCATATTTGTAGCTTTTTATTGCTGTATATATCACAGTATGTTGAAATGTCTTTTTCTCTTGCTGTGGGTAATCACTGAGGTAATTACTCCTAATTGGGTTCATTAATCATTAGACCTGTCAGGCTGTTTTATTGTCTGGTACTAGCCATGCGTGTCTGTGTATATTTTAAGAAAAGTGGGCAAGAAATGGTTGATTTTATTCATATTATTCACATATTGGTGCACATTTGGTGCACTAACCAAATAATCAGTAAATAGTCTGAAAAATGACGATTTAGCAATACTCAAAAACTCAAAAGTTTTCAGCTCTTTGCACAGATATGTGAATCACCTTTCATATTCAGAAGACAATAATGTTTCCATCAAACTTCTTTAAAAATGTTGTGCTTCTTTCCCACTGGGTGAATGCAACATTTCTTACATCTTTTTTCAAACATTCTCTTCAATTCTCTATAACTGAGGAATTTCAAGAGTCTTTGGTTGAGATCTGTAGATTTATTTTATGTCTGTTCTTATACATTCTACTTTAGGGTGTAAGCCTTTGTCTTTCTGCAATTTAACAAGTCTTAATAATTTAGTCATATCTGGACGAACATGGAGTAATGAAAAAAAACACAGGTGCCCTCACTTTTCTGCTGCAGCTCAGACCCAGTGATAAGGGTTAGTGGTAACCAGTAAAAATCAGCCAGCGGAAATGAGCTCAATTAAGACCCCACGGACCATTGCAAACCCATTTTACTCTCGCAGAATTCTGAAGGCCTTTGAAAACACAGGGGAAATAAAAGGCTCCACATCTGAGGATTACAGACACAATTTGATTTCCAGTGACTTTATGACTGGTGACAGCATGTTGTGCGTGAGGGTATAAGTTTAAGTGAATACTTAAACACATGTGAGTATTCATAAATTAGGAATGAAAGCCTCACTTATTGCTGTGAGTCTCTTCCAATGTAAATGTGTGTACATGTTGCCAGTGCCCACAAGCAGTTCTTAATGGAATCAGAATGAATCATGTCGGACACGTTTACACATGCTTCGATTTCAAAAGAGACGAGGAAAACTTTTTAACCCCCCCTTGTACTTTTCTGTTTGTTTAATGTGTCGAAGGGTCTGGAGAACATCTGTCATCACATCGGCAGTTCAGCTCTGCAGATCAACTGTGAGAAAAGGTGCATGAGAGCTTACGTTTGTTGAAATCAGGGAGATAATCCACAAAACATGATTTGAAGGAACTCTCGTAAAAAACAACATGGTAATTACATCAGTGTCAAGACAACTGGGTTGCAATAAAGTTGCTTTATTTAATTAGGTGAAGATTGAAATTGGCTGCAGGGCTGTTGATTTTTTTTCTGTGTGTAAAGAAAAATTAAAAGTCGTGTTTTTCTGTTCGATTGAATGCCACAGTACATTTTACAAACAGCACTTAATTTTTCAAAATGTAGCCTTTTGAATTGACATTAATACATTTAGACTCATACTTCAAAACTATTTTTACTGTTCATTAACATTTTCCTTCATGCAAGCATCTATCTACCATGTATGTTAACGTCAATATTTGCAAGTACTCTGTGGTATGGTAAAGCTTATAAACGCCAGATCTTTTACTGCCCCCATGTGGTTTAAACATGTAAAATAATGAAGTGAGGAGACAAAATAACTGATGGATGGAACTAAAGTTATATTTTCTAAACTCAGTTGAGCAGGAAAAGATGTAAAGCAGGTTGCAAGAAGGTAATTGGCTTTTTAATGTCAATGGGTTAATAAACTCGCTAAGAATATACCTGAGAAATGAAGAAAAAACATATTGGTACCACCTGCTGGAGTGATGTGCAGAGACGTAATACAAATTTAAAAAATACTTTATTAATTCCAACAATCAGGGGAAATTAGATGTTGTTGTAACTCTTATTAATTCAAATTCTTCAAAGATTGTAGCTGTCTGTATTACAGAAAAATTTGAAGAAGCCTCTGACTGAAAACACTGTTTTCCCAACATCGTCTCTGAACAGCCCGGTCAGCTGTCCATAATTTTCTTGATTTTATGAAGAATCCTTCTTTGTATCATCATGTCCAGTGGTTCCACACTCATCCCCAGAACAGAACCATAACTACAAACCGATAAAGTTGTTGAGCCAAAGGATGGCAAACGGTTGTTTAAGATATATTTTATACATTTAGTGTAAAATATATCACAACATGATCCAGGAGAGGGGGCAGCCCAGAACCCAACCTGAAAGATAAACAGCTGCACACAGACACAATCACACATTCCCAGCCTCATGCTCACACACAGATATCCACATCCACTCTCCCAACGTACTGAAGAGAAAAAAAAATGTCTTCCTGATAGTAGTTTCATTTATTGAGATGCATGTGTAGATTTGGACCCTACACACCCTTTCTTTGGTGGTTTTTAAATGTTCCACAAGCTTTGTTTTTAAAACCGCAAATCATGCATAATAAACTGAATGGTGATATTAACTAATCAAAATTTTGAGAGTTTACCATTATTTATATGTATGTGTCATGAGTAGGCGACTGGAAAATGGGAATAAGAGCAAGCAAGGCAGATGTAGTTTTGCAGTTGTATTTACTGACCACAGACCAGAATAATAAGTCCTCCTTTTCGTTACTAATTTAATCACAATGCACAGTTCTAGTATATTCAATAAACAATGCAAAGACGATAGTGTTCAAAAAAGTCAAGCAAATCTTTAAGTAACTGCATATTTTTATTGTATTAATCAAAAACATTTTGACATGACATTTCACAAAGACCCAGGTATATTACAGTGCACCACATTAACTTTGGCCTTTGACCTCAGACTTTCAGCTACAGACCTCCCAACACTCCACTGTACCTTTGCCACTATATACAAAGCTCTGTTGTCCACAAAAACCGTCAGGCTGAAGACACAAGTCGTGTTCAAGTGAACAGTTTACTCTTGCACACAGACACATGCACTCACTCAACATACAAACACAAAAGCCTCTCATAGTAAGCTTTTTTTAAAAAAACACCACGTCACATAGAATTGGGATATAAGGAAGATTTGGAACAGAGGGCTTTTAGAACAACAAAAGACTTTAATTGGACACTGTCTGCAGGAAAAAAGCTTTTCCATTGGATGTAAAGGATTAAAAAAAATGCTAAGGACAAGTCCTTGTCAGCAGAACATGAACACTAGAGAAATAAATCTACATTTATAAAGAAAACACAAAAATCCACAACAACTCAGCTTATCTTTCCACATAAATACATAGGAATAATAATGATACTTAACATTGTGCTTTCTTTACCTCTCTACCTCTCATGTCACCATGTCATTGTCAGATGCATTAGCCACAAACTTTAGTCATGCAAGTTCAAGCACAAACAAAAGCTGGGTGAAAAGGGATACTCAGGCATGTTTGACATCACTGCTGGTTCAGAATTAGTTGGTGTCCAAAGCACTGATCAGCTGCTCCCTTAAGCATTGAAAATTCACTTCATTAAGTCAATCTAGCCCTGTTCAATGTGGTGTCGAAATGCTGAGTGTCCCTTTCGTTGAGTTTAGTTTAAAGACTTAATTACACATCTATAACAAAGGTACATAAATAACAATGACAATGATATCATACATCTAAAATCCTCACGCAGACCCGGGTTGTGCTGCCTTGCTTTTAGCTGGGATGCATACACTAACTTGAGATAATTTGATTAAAACCATGATATTTGGTGGTAGCAGCACAAAACATATCAGTACAGATTGTATCTCTGTAAAACATAAACACATGTTTTATCTAAGAAGACCCACCAGTTTCTTTCTTGCATACTGGTTATGACAATATCAAAGTACCACAGACAGACTCCTTATCTGAGCCTGTTCAAGCAATGAACACTAGGGGGCAGGCTACACACACCATGTTAGCACAAACAATCAACAAATATGGTTTCTTTACAAATAAAACACCTAGAGACTTAGACATTTAAAAAGGAAAGTCTTGCTGTAATAAATGTCCTTTAGTTGGAGTTTATTCCCTCAAGCAGCATCCAATGATTTCAATGACTGCAACACTACATAACAAGTGATTACAAAGTGTAGAATAGTTTTTTCACAATCTGTAGAAAATGAATTTAGTGTGCTGAACTAGGAATCCCATACTCACTGTATATCAACTGCTTATCTATGTATCTCTAACAATTTAGGATTGAACAGTGTGAAAGACATATTGTACTGCTTAGTATACAGACAAGAGAAACTTTACTCTCACTCATAAATATCATGCTAATATGGATATATTTATATATTTATAAACTGTTCTGTAGCCCAAAAAACATGGGTTGTCATATTTTGAGTCTGCTTAAATCTTCCCCCTTTCCTACCTTATTTATCCCTTTCCCCACAAACCACTGTTCTCATTATTTATCTTCAATGTCAAAAATGCTGGAAGCAAAAAGATCGACAGTATGTAAGAGTTACTGTTCTGAATTACGTCCAAATTATTTTAGTTGTAATTTCTTCTTTGCAAATGATGCTTTGAGCTCTAATTTGGTTCCTAATTGTATTCTCAAATAGTTTTTTTTATAGATTGATTTATTGTTTCTTCCAGCTTTTGCTGTTTTGGAAACTTCTTATTCTTCTTCTACTTTATGGAATATGAGTACATCTATCATTACCCACTCTAGTGGTTTTAAACAGCAATTGGATTTTTTATTAAGAGGCCAGTAATGACTCGTTCCTAACTAAGACCATATATACTGACAGAAATAAGTATTCTGATCAGAGATGCACTGAAGAAGACTTCTGACATCTGGTGATTGGAAATGGCTGATTTTCAGCTTGACCACCTCAACTGTTGACCACTGGGTTTGAAACCTTAACAAACTAAGTCTAGAACTATATCACTATATAGAAGTACTGTTTCTTCAATTACCAGTAACCTTTGAATGAAAATTAGTGGAAACTGGTGATTAAATTGGTTAAGTTTTTTTTTTTAATCTAATATAACACTATAAAGCTCATACATCCTGTTAACTTTACCTGAAAACCATTTGAAGTCATCACCTGTGTACTAACATTAGCAGTAAAAGAGGAAGTAAATCCTTCACTCAAAGTAATATTTATGGTTTTAAACTATTTATGTTTTGTAGTACAAAACATAAATAGATCCATAGTGACTGCTACAGCTGCTGCGTGTGTATGGTCTATGTTCTTTTGGGCAGGTCTTTCAGACGTTATTTATTAAATGTTTGTGGTACAAGATTCCCACAGTGATTATAATTTTGTCATCCATCCAAGCCTTGCATCGGCAGGTCAAAGCTTTAGTTATCGAAAATTGGCCAGAAAACCCTGATCGTTGCATCTCTTGTTTTAAGTCTGTTGCTTGTGATGATACAAACTCAATGTGTCAATGGAAACAGCTCCAAAAGTAAGACTGACTCAAGAATCCAACCCCACAACAAATTTATAACATTTTCACAAATAATAATGTGTTCCACAGGTGCTGGTAACTCTTCATGGCTCCATGGTGTAATTTGTACAAATGACAAGTGGTGATAAGAATGGAAGTGGGGCCACAGAAAGATGTTCATCAATTACTCTGGTTCTTACAAATGTCAATGCAACATGCACATACATTTTAAACATAATTACTCGTTTTCAGTTCAAGACTATATTTTTGCATCATTGTTCCAGTTGTCACTTTCTCCATTCTGTCCGTATTTAGGTCACTTAAAGAAATGTTATACATTGAAGAGTGCTTCTCAAAACCTTTAGGACTGTTCATGAGTAGTTGTAGCATGTTGTCCAGAGAGTAACAGGTAATACACTAACTATTAAAGTAGTGTAAATGGCTTGTAGAATAAGCTTTAGATGTGTGTGTCAGTTTATTGCCTCCTCATGAGGGTGAATTTCCTCTCGCGTATTTGCTAGTACACATGACTATCCTAGTGAAGCAGTGTAAAGGGATCGTGCAGAATCAGTTTGGGCAGTAAGGCAGCACATGCAGGAAGCTGGTCACAGGGATGAGGAATCAGGGGGATGGTGTACCATATAGTGGTGGTGTCCATAGATAAATAAACACAATGCAGGAGGTGGTGTGTGTCTGTGCATGTCTTTATGTGTGTATTTGTATATGTGAACACATCCATGAGTACCTGGTCTCTCAGTTACTTTCTTTCACTCTCCCTCTCACTCTTTTTCATCTGTTTCTCGTCATCGTTACTCCCGAGCACTGCGCGGTGCCCGAGAGCTCGGTTTCCCATCATGGGTCCTGCGGTTTCTCCCCTTTCGGATCTCCTGGAGATGCTTCCACTTCTTATTGGCTGGTCGGACAGCAGGACCCAAAGGTACGATCTCCTTCCTTGGAGACTCAAAACTCTTTGACACCTGGTCAGCACCAGCATGCTTCCGGGCCCAAACTTGCTCACAAATTTGGTCAACAGTGCTGAGGTTAGGGTGGTCCACCAGCTGCATGAAGTCCCGATACCAAAGCTTTTGATTGGTCAGTGAGGGACCACTTCCGCTACGAGGATCTAATCGAACAGGGGAGTCAGAGGGAAGATTGGAGATGGAGGAAGATGTCGATGGTACGACTTCTAAAGTGATGCCCAGCAAAGTCTGGGTGAATCCGTGCTCCATAGCGTGGCATTGGTAGACACCGACATCTCTCTTGAGAACCCGACGAATCAGTAGGCCCCTGTCTGTCTGCAGGATACGTTCATCAAGACGTACCTAGAGTCAAACATATGATTCAGTTCAGCTCTAACAACATGATTCTACTTGTCTGTTGAACTGTCTCTATGCGGCCTGGTGTTTTTGTTTAGCTGCTAGATGACCAAATGTCCTCTGTCTACAGAGGAAACCGAGGCCCTTTCTGTATTTAACCATTTCTCTCCTGGGTAAAGCAAATGAAAGAGCTACTAACAATATGGAATATTTTTTTATCTAACAGATAGCTTTCTTTCCAAGATCATGCCACAACAATACCTACTGCTGATTGAAGCTGCTGTTTATCTGTTTGGATAGAAATTGTTGACTTGTAAAGTGTCTTAAGATTACATTTGTATGGAACTGGTACTATGGAAATAAAATGTAATTACTTTCTTAGCACACCTAGTGAAATTCTTGTCCATTCTTCTTTGCAAAATAGTTCAACTCATTCTGAATTGTTGGAGTATTTTAGAGCAACAGATTTCAAGTTTTTGTTTTTTTTACAGTCTCTTAATTCAACTAATATAAAATCCCTAAATTAAGTCATGCCACCAGTTATGGTGGCATGATGTGTGAATAATGTGTGAATAATTTTTAGCAGTCAGATTTTGACAGATTCTGAAGAGAATAAAAATGAGCATGTTTTTCTGATCTGTAGTTTTAGGTAATACCCTTATGAAACCCAATCTAGGCAGTGGCCCCTAATGTATAGAGTTACTCTAATTACATTTTCAGTTGTCATGGGAGGTGAATCATCCAAGTCAAAAGTCAAATGTCATGAATTATAGCAATAATAAGAAAATAATGAATTGGATAATCTGATAAAAACAAAACAATACAGTGACCTCAGACAGCTTCATTACAATGAGCCTCCATCCCCAACTCGTCCTTAACCTTCCCGCTCTCACCTCCTCTCGTGGATTCTGTGGTTGTTTCTGGTAAGTCCAGGTGACTCTGGCCTGAAGGGATTTGGGAATACACTCCAAGAAAGTGCTGCTTCCCTCAACTCCATACAGCTTCTTCTCTGCAACACGATGCTTGTGGTGGTCTGAAGGGGGCAGAAGAGACAAAGATATAATTATAGGCTTGCTATATTTGATTTAAAAAAAAAAAAAAAACACTGCCTGGAAAATATATGCCTTTCAGTAACTTGGCTTATGTTGTATGGAAGGGCATTTAAAAAAAAAAAAAAAAAATATAT